>JAYESA010000002.1:191132591-191277591 GCA_036927795.1 Iris macrosiphon | reverse complement strand
GGTCAGCACAGGGTCTTTAACGTGCGACCAGATGGCACAATTGAGGTCATTGTGTGAGTGGGGAGAATAGCAACTACGGTGCAGAATTCAAGGCCTAGTCCATTCTTGTATCGTACTATTGTTTAACCTATGCGGGAAGATTCAAGTCGTTAGTGACATCTATCTAAATGCATGATGGCAGTAACTGTGAGGAACGCTCAACTATATATTGTGATATATGTGGGGGGTTGTTGGTGTTTTCCACTTTGTTTTGCGAGTTTTAGTCCCAGATTGGAAAACCACCAATGTGTATCTCTCTCTATATAGCTAAGCTTGGTATTGGTATATGCACATGGGGTGAAGGCCCATGTGGGTTGACTTTTTCTAGAGGGTTTAAGTGTGAACTCCATTTAAGACAATCTTTATTTTGTCACCACCTTTGGGAAGTTTTCCTAAGAAGCTAAGCTCCGTAGGGGCTTAACGACTCGGACTCGGGCTCGTGCTCAAGGGCGAAAAGTGGCGCTTTGTTGGCACACTTACCACGCTAGCATCATCGCATAGCGCTCGTGCGTTCCTTTTATGCGCGAGTTACATGCACGGTTGCTTGCTCGAGCGCATGCTTCGTGGATCCATGCGTCCTGGAGTGCATGTGGCTTGGAGCGCATGCGGTCAGGTGCCCATGCGCCATGGGCCATGCCGTCAGGTGCACATGCGGCCAGGTGTGCATGCCGCTCGATGCGTATACGGCTCGGTGCAGATGCGGTCGGTTGCCATGCGGCCAGGTGCGCATGCGGCTCGGTGCCCATGTGGCCAGGAGCGCATGCGGCTCGGTGCCCATGCGGCCTGTGGAGAGTCTGACGTGGAGGGTGGAGGGCCTGCTTTCAGCGTTTGGCGGCACTGTCTGCCTCATTTAGTAAAGCGTGTCAGGCGGCGCGAGCAACTGCTTTCGACGTTTGGAGGCGCTGTCTTCCTCGTGCAGTGCAGCATAACTTGCGGCGCCGACGGCTCTGACACCTGAATTGGAGGATCCGGTCGGTCAACTTTTATGCGGCCTGGAGTTTCCTCAGGCCATATATGGGCTGTTTTCTTCTATTTATATAGATGACCTCCTCTTTCATTTGAGGAGAGAGAATACAGATGGAAAACCGAGAACACCAGATCTTATGCGGCCCAGAGTGTCTCCCCCTCACATGGTATTTTCGAGTGTTTTCGAAGGTAACTTTGAGCATTCCAGAATTTCTACTGTGAACTTGCTAGTTCTTTGGGGCAGATTGTCTGTACGACGAATCTTGCTTTTAGCAATGATAGTTTTGACCACCCCAACAAGGAGCTTCTCTTCAGTTTTTTTTTTGCTTCTTTCTTTCTCATTGTAGCATCTGCGAACGTAAAGAGAATAACATTTTTCTTATTGCTTGTTGTAATCTTCATTTTCTTCGGAACCAGTTTGTAACATGTTCTTGGTTCGTGCTTCGTTGGAATCGAGTAATATCATATGAGGAACTCTTGTGTAAATATCTGGCCTCGACAACAACTTGGGTTCCAATAGAGAGTGGGCATTTGGGTCTCGCTAGCAGCTCTGCTATGACCCGCGTTCTACCATCTTTGATCCGTCGAGGGACTAACACATATGATGTGAGAAACCATAGGGACCGTCTCCCTATACAACAGGGTAATATATATATATATATATATATATATATATAAAAGGAAAAAAATTATTATTATTCTGGCGGAATCAATTGGAGGTTTTAATTTTTTTAAACTTCATTCTTACTGTCTTATTTATTGTAAGTTTTTTTCATGCAAATAAATTTTATGTAGTTTATTAGACGATTATCTACTATTTCAAACAAAAGCATTGGAACTCAACTCTCAACACATATTACCGCGCGCCTGTTGGTGTTGCTGGCAGCAAGAATGAGAGCCACATGAATCCTTCTATGTATCCAAAAGATGCTTTTATGGCAATGCAGAAGCTGTTAGATAATATTATTTTCTTTCTCGATAATGCAACGCAGAAGCTGTTAGATAATTATTTTCTTTCCCGATAATAGGTTGGAGAAAAGTAGAATCATGAACACGTGGATTTCCTTGTGATTGCACATATGGATTCTCCCTTCAAAGTTGGATCTTGTCTGTCTTATTGTTGGCAGATCACCATTAATACCTAAAAGAGTAAGGCATGGCTGATCATATATAACAATGTCTCACTGTACAAGCTATATTGCACGAGTGTCTTATGCAAGCCTATCAGTGAGTGTCATCATACAATTTCAAAGAGTATCTAAAAAATTCATCTTATATATGCAGCTCTCTCTCTCTCCGTTAAACCTCGTGATGTAGAGTTTACCTGCATTCAATATATAATGCATACAACATAGTTCATCCCCCTTGTCTACTCAATACCTAAGCATCGCACCGCCATAAGAATTAGTATGTTAGTAAGGGCCGAGGTACTGGTTGGCTGAGGTGGGCTCCAGCCCATCCCGAGTCCACCAATTTATTTTACCTATATAATATCCGACCCACATCCAAGTCCAGCCCATCCAATAAAATTGGAGCTAATCTCTCTCTCTCTCTCTCTCTCTCTCTCTCTCTCTCTCCCCCAGCCCACGCCCTCGCCCCTCTCTCTCTCTCTCAGCATGACATGTCTCTTTCCCAAAAACCGTTCTCGAGCAACCCCACACAACAATCTCTCACTACTAAAAAAAGCGGGATTAGCGACGTATTTTAGCGACTACTGGTATAAACGTCGCTAAATTAGCGACTCCATTGTAAAAGTCGCTAAACGTCGCTAAATGGCGACATTTAGCGACGTTCAGCGACTTTTATTAAGATTTTAAAATATGAGTCGTTATAAGTTCAATTAAGGTCGCCAAACGTAGCTAATATATCTGTTTTAGCGACGTTTAGCGTCGTGATTAGCGACGTATATGCCAAAAATATTTAGCAACGTGTTTAGCGACGTCTTTGACGTCGCTAAATGAAAATTTAGCGACGTTTTTATTTGACGTCGCTAAACATCGCTAAATTTTGGTTAATTAGGGCTCATATTCTTTTTCCCCATCTGTCAAAAAAATTCAAAGTTTAGCGCAGATTCTTTCCCCCCCCCTCTCCGGCGACCGCCTCTCCACGGCTGCGGCTACTCCGGCACCCCCCTCCTCCTCCTCGAGCTCTAGGTAATCTCTCTCTCTCTCTCTCTCTCTCTCTCATGTGACACTAACACAACTGATGACTGGACAGACACGACACACGCACACAGACACGACACACACAGACAGACACTGACAGACACACACGACACACACACAGACGCAGATACACACACACACTCACACAGACACTGACATGGGACTGATTTACACAGGGAGCATCGTCGTTCTTTACTGTGTCTTCACTGTATGTGCACTGTGTTGGCACTGATACCTCAATATAGTCAGTGGAGAGCTTATTGTTTTACATGAAGGTAGGGCTATGTTGAGGTTAGTGTATCAGTGAGCTTAGTGTATCAGTGAGTTTAGTTTAGTGTATCAGTGAGTTTAGTGTATCAGTGAGTGAGTGAGTGAGTAAGTTCAGTGACTTTATATTTTTGTGTGAGGGAGGGAAAGCTCGGGCCGTAAAATTGTGCATCAGTGTATCAGGGGGGAATCGGTTTCACTATGGTGTGCACAGTGTGCCTCGACCACACTGTGTATCAGTATACTAGTGGTCGAAGGGGATCGGGTTGAGGAGCTTGCGATGAGCAGCAACGTGGAGTCAGCCTCGAGAAGGAGCAGTCATTGTACCCAGAAATGCAACATTGTGCTTGGGTATTGATGTTGCAGTAGGAGTTCAGTGTATCAGTCGAGCCCTGCAGCAATGCAGCAAGGGCACAATATAAAGGGAGAAGTTCAGCAGTAGGAAAGTATCACCAGTGTGCAGTTTCAGTTGCATTTAGTAAGCTATGTATACTAGTGTTAGTTAGCTTAGTGTCAAGGTATTCGTTAGTTGGTTTAAGATGGGTTAGCATGAGTTATTGGGTAGAAGTTAAGGGTCTCAGTTTAGTATTAAATTAGTACATAGTTAGTGTAGTTAAATAGTTACTTACTGATATACTTGATTTTGTTAATAGTTAGCTAAGTAACTATATGTCCTAGTAAGCATTGTATACAGTAAAGAACCCAAGCTTTTACCAATAGTATAAAATATTAAAAAACTAAGAGACTTGGCCTCTTTTCAGTTGTTTTGAATATTGCTTATTTTAGACTTTGATAAATAAAAGTATGTATCATATCAGTTATAATTTTTATAGTACGGTTAAGTTATGAAGTTAGGTGATAAACCACTGTATGTAATGATTTATATGATACATACTGTCATTTTTGCAGAAGTATCTAGAAATGGATATGAATTACTATCTGCGTCATCGTTCGTGGATGTACAACCGTCATCCTGATGACATGTGCGGTGTGCGGAATAAATTTATTGAGGGTGTACAGCAGTTCCTGCAGTTCGCCAAGGCTTTCCCTCAGTACATGGACGGTACCAAAATTAAGTGTCCGTGTGTGAGATATCGCAACAGAAAATATCATCCAGAAGTGGAAGTTACATATCATTTATACTCGAAGGGCTTCATGCTGAATTACTATCAGTGGACCGCGCACGGAGAACTTGTATCTCTAGCATCGGAGTCGGAGCCCTATGTGGAGCCGTATATGGATGTCCAAGACCACGATGCTTACGACGACGGGTTGGTGAACATGGTTTATGATGCGGTGGGGCCTAGTTTCAATCCTGACAATTATGATGCGGCGGGACCTAGTTTCAATCCGAACAATTATGATACAGCTGAGGAGGCACTGAATGCCGATGCTGCAAATTTATGGAGTTGCTGGAGAATGCAAGGACTCCACTATATCCTGGTTGTGAGGATCATTCACCGTTGGAGGTGGTTACAAGATTATTGAGCATCAAGTCCGATTTTAACATATCGCAAGAATGCTATAATCGACTGCTCGATTTGATTATAGAGATCTTGCCCGAGGGTGCAAAGTTGCCTAAAGACTTCTATCGATCTAAGAGGATGGTAAGATCGCTTTGGATGGGATACGAGAAAATTGATGCATGTCGCAAAGGGTGCATGTTGTACTACAAAGACGACAAGGATGAAGATGCGTGCAGATTCTGTGGTGCTGATCGCTACAAGGTCACTGTTAGAGGAAAGTCTGTCGGTGCAAGGAAGCCTACCGATTCGATGCACTACTTGCCTTTGACGCCGCGGTTGCAGCAGTTGTTTATGGTTAAGGAGACTGCAGAAAACATGAGTTGGCACAGGCGAAAATAGATCGAAGGAGTATTGGATCATCCATCCGATGGAGAAGCATGGAAGCACTTTGATCGAGAGTATCCACATTTTGCCGAGGAAGCGCGTAATATGAGATTGGGGCTCTGCTCTAACGGTTTTACCCCATTCGGACTTTCGGGCTTCCAGTATTCGTGTTGGCCTGTGATCGTCACTCCGTACAATCTACCGCCTTGGATGTGCATGAAGACTCCGTATATATTCCTAACCGTTATTATCCCGGGTCCGAACAATCCGAAGAGGAACATCGATGTGTATTTACAGCCTTTGATAGATGAGTTGAATCAGCTGTGGAAAGTAGGTGCCAACACGTACGATGTTTCTAGAAAGCAGAATTTTCAGATGAGGGCAGCACTTATGTGGACCATCAACGACTTTCCGGCCTATGGAATGTTATCGGGATGGAGCACCCATGGTCGTCTCTCATGTCCGTATTGCATGGACCGTTCTCAGGCTTTCCGTTTGAAACACGGAGGCAAACCGTGCTTCTTCGATTGTCATCGACAATTTTTGCCGAAGGATCATCCGTACCGGAGGAATCGGAATACTTTTCGTACGGGAGTTGTGGAGAAGGCCAATCCACCGCCAAGGTGGCCCGGATGCACGATATGGGAAGAGGTAAAAGATTTACCAAGTGCTATCGAAGAGCCTGCTAAGGGGTACAAGTGTGACGGATTTGATCGCACCCATAACTGGATGAAGAGGAGTATATTCTGGGATCTGCCATATTGGAGCACCAATCTGATCAGACATAACATTGATGTCATGCATATCGAGAAGAATGTGTTTGATAACATAATTAATACTGTAATTGATGTAAAGGGGAAGACGAAAGATAATCCGAAGGCCAGGTTGGACTTAGAAGATATATGTAGACGTCCTGTATTGTATTTGATAGAGGAGGGGAATGGAAAGTTAAAGCAACCTAAGTCAGTTTTCTCACTGGATAAAGAGGATAAAGGTAGACTTTGTAGGTGGATTCAGGGTCTAAAGTTTCCAGATGGGTACGTGTCAAACTTGAGAAGATGCGTCGACCTCAAGGAGAACAAACTGGTGGGTATGAAGAGCCACGATTGTCACGTATTCATGGAGAGGTTAATTCTGATTGTATTTCGGGAATTCTTACCGCAGGTCGTTTGGGACCCATTGACAGAGCTGAGCATATTCTTTAGAGATCTTTGTTGTACTAAGTTGCTCGTCGATCGTCTAGAAAAGCAAGAGAGGGACATTGCGGTAACACTATGTAAGCTCGAGAAGGTATTTTCTCCTGGATTCTTCGACTCTATGGAGCATTTGCCAATTCATCTTTCCTATGAGGCACGTGTTGGTGGTCCTGTCGGTTATCGATGGATGTACCCCTTCAAGCGCCATCTGAATCACCTAAAGAGAAAGGTGAAAAATAAGGCACGGGTTGAAGGCTCTATTTGTGAAGCTTATGTTCTCGAGAAGATTACAAACTTTTGCTCGACGTATTTCAAACCGCATGTTGCTACTAATAGGACGAAAGCTCCCAGAAACGACGACGCATATCAGGAATCTAATGATGCAATACTCAAAGTATTCAATGCGTCCGAAAAGCCTTCGGAAAAAATAAAGAAGAGATATTTGAATGACGATGAGCTAAGGGCTGCTCAATTGTATATATTACTCAATTGCGACGAGGATGAAGTGGAGAAGCTAGAGGGGTAAGTAATTAATACGTCTACATTTACATTATCTCAATGTAATAGTATAAGATACTATTATGCTACTAATCAGCAGTTGCTTCATTGTTTTTCAGCACATATAATGATGAGTTGAGGTCGGTTAGACCCTACATAACAGACGAAGGAGTAGAACAAGATATGAGATGCCATTTTCCTTCTTGGTTGAGCGCATATGTAAGATGCTTGGTAATTACTTTTTATTTCTGCACTTGCAAAACAAATAACTTACTATCACTACT
Source organism: Iris macrosiphon (assembly GCA_036927795.1). Taxonomy (NCBI): domain Eukaryota; kingdom Viridiplantae; phylum Streptophyta; class Magnoliopsida; order Asparagales; family Iridaceae; genus Iris; species Iris macrosiphon. The sequence continues at coordinate 191,270,326 of JAYESA010000002.1, read as the reverse complement.
TTGGTATTTAGGTCGATCGTCTAATATCACCCGAGACTGAATCTATTAGGACTCTAGCCAAGGGACCAATTACTGCCGTAAAAATATGGTCAAGTTTCTGTGTGAATGGGTTCAGGTTCAAGTCAATAAATGCTCCTATCAGAGACAGCTTTCTGGATCTTGATTCCACGAAAATAGTGGTTTGTGTATCAAATCTTCAAACTACAAAGACGTCAATCCGGACAATGATTTTTTGGCATCTTACGAGAGATTATGGAGTTGACATATAATTATGGCACAGAACCTGCTAATATCGTGCTATTCAGGTGTGAATGGTTCGATCCGATTCAAGATCAAGGTTAAAAAATTGACAAGCATGGCCTTGTGGATATAAACTACAAGCGTAGATATCAAGGCTACGAACCATTTGTCCTATCAAGTCAGGCTCAGCTCGTGTACTTCACAACTTATCCTAGACGGGGGACAGCGAGGTCGGATTGGTGGACAGTATGCAAGACTAAAGCTAGAAATACCTTTGACATTGACGAAATAGCTTATCAGGAGGACGATCTACCTCTTGTAACAAATATTGTAGATGTGGACTCAACGGAAGTTACTCATTACACGAGTAATAATGTAGAAGATGTAGAATTATTCGAAGAGGACGACGAAGTAGATGAAAGTGAAGACGAGGAAGAGGAAGAGCAGGACGACGAAGGCAAAAAAGATGAATTTTCTAAAGATGATTGAAAATAAAAAATATTGTATATAGAATGTAACTATATTTTGACTGTAGAATATAGATCAAGGTTGGAAAATTAACGAAGTAGATGTACCCATTAACGAATATATGTATTATATTTTGACTGTAGAATGCTTTGAGATATGTATCACATTTCGACTGTAGAATGTAGTATATATTTGTGTTTCTCTATATTCATCATATGTTGTTATCAGATATGACAGGACGACGCGAAGGATTCGGCAGGTCCCGAGGTAGACAGAGTGCCACTCCGGTACTGCCTACTGTTGGTTTCGGATCATCGTCGTCCAGTACTCCAGTATATCGATCACACACATCTCCGACTGTTGGGACGAGTAGTTCCTGGCGTGATAGTACACCCTCGTCCAGCGTTCCTCTTGCTGACGGAACCATGAGGACAGATGAGCATGTCGAGGAGGTCGTGCCGACGTTGTCCCAGCATCAGCAAGATCCTCCATGCGCACCTCCGGAGGAAACGAGGACAGAGATTTGGGCCGACGGTACAAAGTAAGTCAATTAGATGGTTTAGTATATATTTGTGTTTCTCTTTATTCATCGTATATTGACTTTTTTAGTAATCTAAATTATTATCTCTGTATAGATATCGTCCATCGTCGGTTCAGAGACGCCTGGGCCAATTTCTGAGGAACAGCTACGGTGGCCCTTGGATCAACTACTCTGAGGCTCCGGAGGAGAGGAAGGCGTTCTGGTTTGCACACTTCCAGGTAAAAGTATATTAAATAAATCCTCTAATTTATGCATATTATATAACTTATTCGTGATGCTAACTTAATGAATTATTTATTGTAGCAAACGTATTTTTATCCTCCGCACCGGGCCGAGTTGATCGAGCGGCTCTTTCCTACCGTTGCCGCCAAGCTTATCCGAGATGCTCTGGATGACCAGAAGGCTTGTGATCGTGCTGGAAAACCGATCCAAGGTTGGATCACGCCTGAGCAGTGGACTACGATGAGGGCTAGATTCGACGATCCGAGCTACAAGGAAAGGTCTAAGAAGTCCAAGGCGGCTAGGCAGAATGCTTCCAAGTGGTGTGGTGGCTCGATTCCGATAACGGAACATTTTCGTCATTTGGTATGTTTTTTCTTTTAAAATATATTATTTTAATATAAGTACCATAAAATGGTACTTGGAAAAAATATTTAAGTTTAGTAATAAATAATATATTTTTAACAGGTACAGAGGGGTGAGGATGCAAACATGGTGACCGTCTTCTTGGCCACCCATCGCAAGGACGAAAATCTCATTGATGAGAGGGCCTCACAGACCTATGTAAGTATTACTTTACTTTGTGTTTATTTTAATATAACTTAGCCAATTATCGAGTTTTCAAACCTTTTCTAGGCCGAGTATCTTCGGCTGCGTGAGCGGGCGACTGCTAGTGCACCTACACCTGGAGAGGCTGGTACTTCGTCGCAGCCCGCTCCATCTCCGTCGGCGGATGACCTGTGGGTGACCGCAGCTGCTGGTCTCCAGAGGGGTACGTACTACGGTACAGGCTCCTATGGCGCACTGGTTGCGACGCAGTCATCTAGGGCCACCCCGACAGCTGCATTCCACACACCCCTCGCAGTCGCAGCCCTCGCAGTCGTCGGCCAAAGTCCAGGAGGCCGTCCCGGAGGCCGTTGACCGTCAGATTGCGTCTCTCCGTGACGACTTGCTGCGAAGTATGAAGGAGCAGTCCCGGTCCTAGCCGCAGGCTGACGATCCGATGCTCATCGCACGATTGGATACGCTCGACCGCAGCATGACGGAGCTACGGGAATTAAAAATGATATTAGAGCCTCCAATGATCGCAACATCATGGAGCTGCAGGCGTCACAGCTATCGATGGGCGAGAAGCTGACGAGGATGCAGGATTCAATGGGTGATAGCAGTACGAGGCTGTTATCTACCCTGGATTCTTACAACCAGCGACTCGCAGACTTGGAGCGGGCACGGCCTCCACCGACGTCACTGCCTTCTCCATCGACATCGGTGTCGATTCCACGGGACGAGTATGAGGAGTTCTTATCCTTCAAGCGCGCCGGTGGTCAGCCTCCTGTAGATCTGCAGTAGTATAGTTATTTTTATTATTATTTAGGATGCGATTGTATATTATGAATTATTGATACTTCAACAATAGGCATGATGTATGATGCTTCTTGTGGTCTTTAATTTTTAGTTAATTTAAAGCCCATTGGGTGTCGTCGATCCGACAGTTGTCCACAGTGGAAAGGCTAAAACTGCAGGGAATCACCAATCTGGACACTATTTTTTTTTTAAATTAGCGACGGTTTTAGCGACGTTTAGCGACGTTAAGTTACGTCGCTAAATACGTCGCTAATTAGCGATGCTGTAACAAGTCGCTAAATACGTCGCTAATGACGTCGCTATACGTCGCCAATTGCTGACATGGCAGTATAGTCAGGTCATTAAAGACGTCGGTGTAACGTCGCTACAGACGTCGCTAATGACGTCGCTATACATCGCCAATTGCTGACATGGCAGTATAGCCAGGTCATTAAAGACGTCGGTGTAACGTCGCTATAGACGTCGCTAATTAGCGACGTTTAGCGACTTTAATAAACGTCGCTATTTAGTGACTTGGCGTCGCTAAACGTCGCAAAAATTTGCGACACTTTAAAGTCGCTAAAAATGTCGGTATAGCGACATTTTTTTTTGCGACTTGGGTTTTTCCGACAACTTTATAACATCGCTAATTACGTCGCTAAACCAAATTAGCGACGTCATTTTGTTATTTAGCGACGTTTTTTGACGTCGCTAATTTGACTTTTTCTGGTAGTGTCTCTCATGTACAAAATACTCCTCCCTCAATCCCTTTCTCTATAAATCACCTTCTCTACTCTGCAGCTTCATCTTCCACCGCCGTCGACCGACACCCTAGACCGTATTCAAGGTGAAATTTCATCTCTATAACTCAATATTATTCAGATATATTCTTTTGACTCTATATTTGTAAATCTTCCTACATGATTCTATTATAGAGAAAGAAATGCCACGAAGACCATCAGTCTGCATACAACAATTAACAAAAGTATTATAGTCGTATTGTCTGGAATGCCATGAATTTATGGATATGTATTGTAGATATCCTTTCGAATTAATAGTATCAAATATCTGTTAATTTAATTTGGTTGTCCTTGAGAAAATGATAATTTAGTGACATGTGCAAAATAAAAGCATATAATAAGACATGCTTATTGGCCAAGAAGATGATCTGAACATAACGTGAATGCAAGATCATATAAGCAAAGAAATTTGATTATAATAGAGTCTATCACTGTGCTGGGCAAAAAATGGACCATGAGAAGGGACCTTCTTGTTCACAAGATAGATATGACATTTTCATGTATTTTAGTGAGAATGTAATATGTTTCATGTGTTAATCTCAGAGAATGTAATATGTTTCAGTTGGAGAATGATCAATAGGTTACTGATCCTTACATTTCTAAAGTCGATTGGAGCAATTATTTCCTATGAGAGAATCAGATTACTCTGGGACTTGGGCTAGGTTAATACCATATAAAGAATTTAGACAGTAAAATATGGGTGAACTTTTAACTAATTTCACATCTTAATTAAGTTTTCTTGTTTAGATTTATTCATATTTTAGCACTTATCCTTTAGTATATCATATGAAGAATTTACACAGTGAATTTGGCACTCATCTTTCTATGGTTCTTTTAGCCAAATTGATGTTGCTGGAAACAAGAAATATGTTGTCATTCATGTGCCCTTCAGGCTAAGAAAGGGTTTCGAGAATATCCATTTGAGGCTAGTGAGGGAACTGTAACGCCCCGCTTCGCGCCGGCATTATGTATCAAGGTGAGTGGGCAGAACTTCGTTCTCTGATTCTTGCACGCCTTAATAATAACCTGAGTTTTTGCTTGCAATGTTTTCTTAAGAGAATGATAGAACCTGCCTTGCATGTTAATGAACGAACTCACCTAGCTTGTCTTTGAAACAATAAGTCTGCTAACGAGAATCCAGATCGCCTGCTTAGAGTGCATGAACATGTTCACTATCGTCTATGCTTCGAGAGAACCATAATGTGCCTGAATGTGTTCAAGAGATAAGTCGGATTTGCCCCGCAACAAGGATTTGCGTTATGATGGTTCGTCTCGTCTGCATACTAGAGTTTATTTGATAGTGATCCATGCATTCGCACGCGGTCGGACAATGGCTTTTGGTGCAGAGCTGAACTGCATGTGTCACGGCTGCTACAGAGATAGTGGAAAGCAACCATGAGTCACAGCTGCCATTAGCATCAGATAAAGAGTCATTGGTATGCTGTTCCCCCAGCTGCCGATCCTGAGATACTCGGGGACCGCCCTGCATATAGCTAAGTCATTGTGTTGGCTTGGATAGTGACTGCCCCTAAGAATGTGCATCGTGTGTCTAGCCTTGCATCAGACCCTCGAGTCGCACGAGACACGCTGCGCACACCCTGAAACATGAACGGTTTGCTTGCTTGCATATTCTATATGAAACTCTGTTTCCAAACATGTTTCTAAACAAGTAAATCGACTCTGCTAGAACTGCATGAAACGAACCTAGGTAAAACTAGTAAGATCACTAGTAATGTAATGTTTTATAACATGATTACTTAGTGCCTGTTTGAGTGAATGCTTGTTTCTGTTCAGTTGATTTATCTCACCAGTACTTGTATAAAGTGCTGACCCACCAACAGTTTACTTGTTCGCAGATACTGGATCGTCCGAGGAAGCGATAGGCGTGCCACAGTCCCGAAGACCCGGAATCCTGGTTTCGATTGTTGCCCCGAGAATGCTATCGTATAAGGGGGCATAATGTATGGAACGAACGTGTGCCTTTGCTAAAGGAAACCCAAGTTGCCTCGATTGTCCCGAACACTCAGTTGGCTAATGCATTGCATTGCAACAAGTCCCTTTCCGCTGCTTACTCGATTGATGCGATGATAGCCAACTATCAACTTAAACGATTGGCCTTGCACGGGCGCAACCCCAGGCCCGTGCGACATCACGTCCCCCGAAAGCTCGAACGGGCCATTCGCTTGGCTCCCTTCCTCCCTCGCACCCGCGGGACGGGCGCGGTGATTCGCGTCCGGCGCGCCGAGGCACGGTAATTCGTGCCCGGTTCGTTAAATTCCGGCCGCACGGGGCGAGGCAGGGCGGAGCGGCGGCCCGGGCGGGGCCGGGGCATGACAGAATGGTATCAGAGCGAAATCGATTCTCTGGCCCAAACCGTTGCTGTGACTCTGAGATATTATCGATATGATTTTGCAAAGAGCGTTCCATACAATAAGTCCATAGATATTCTCGGGGCAACAATCGAAACCAGGATTCCGGGTCTTCGGGACTGTGGCACGCCTATCGCTTCCTCGGACGATCCAGTATCTGCGAACAAGTAAACTGTTGGTGGGTCAGCACTTTATACAAGTACTGGTGAGATAAATCAACTGAACAGAAACAAGCATTCACTCAAACAGGCACTAAGTAATCATGTTATAAAACATTACATTACTAGTGATCTTACTAGTTTTACCTAGGTTCGTTTCATGCAGTTCTAGCAGAGTCGATTTACTTGTTTAGAAACATGTTTGGAAACAGAGTTTCATATAGAATATGCAAGCAAGCAAACCGTTCATGTTTCAGGGTGTGCATAGCGTGTCTCGTGCGACTCGAGGGTCTGATGCAAGGCTAGACACACGATGCACATTCTTAGGGGCAGTCACTATCCAAGCCAACACAATGACTTAGCTATATGCAGGGCGGTCCCCGAGTATCTCAGGATCGGCAGCTGGGGGAACAGCATACCAATGACTCTTTATCTGATGCTAATGGCAGCTGTGACTCATGGTTGCTTTCCACTATCTCTGTAGCAGCCGTGACACATGCAGTTCAGCTCTGCACCAAAAGCCATTGTCCGACCGCGTGCGAATGCATGGATCACTATCAATGTAAACTCTATGTAAATTACTCTGAATTATCAATGAAAAAGCATGTTTCTTCCTGCACTGTGTTCAAATTTCTGTGAAGGTGTTTTATAAATTGTGTTTCAAAATGGGTTCCTATAACTGCAAGTTCTTGCCTTGTGCGAGCGCAACTCCAGACTCGTACGGCATCACGCCCCAAGCGAGGACGAATCGGTTCCGTAAAGGATCAAGCGAGGACGACCGACCCTTTCGGGATCGGGGCGTGACATATTTCCTGAACTCGAATATATTTCCTGAACTCGAATTGCTTGATTGTTTCGATTGAGTACGGCGAGGGACGGCACTATCGCTACTCGGGATATCGAGAAGTTTATCCTTGAAGTTTCGAGGACGAAACTTTTTGTTGGTTGGTAAGTATGTAACGCCCCGCTTTGCGCCAGCATTATGTATCAAGGTGAGTGGGCAGAACTTCGTTCTCTGATTCTTGCACGCCTTAATAATAACCTGAGTTTTTGCTTGCAATGTTTTCTTAAGAGAATGATAGAACCTGCCTTGCATGTTAATGAACGAACTCACCTAGCTTGTCTTTGAAACAATAAGTCTGCTAACGAGAATCCAGATCGCCTGCTTAGAGTGCATAAACATGTTCACTATCGTCTATGCTTCGAGAGAACCATAATGTGCCTGAATGTGTTCAAGAGATAAGTCGGATTTGCCCCGCAACAAGGATTTGCGTTATGATGGTTCGTCTCGTCTGCATACTAGAGTTTATTTGATAGTGATCCATGCATTCGCACGCGGTCGGACAATGGCTTTTGGTGCAGAGCTGAACTGCATGTGTCACGGCTGCTACAGAGATAGTGGAAAGCAACCATGAGTCACAGCTGCCATTAGCATCAGATAAAGAGTCATTGGTATGCTGTTCCCCCAGCTGCCGATCCTGAGATACTCGGGGACCGCCCTGCATATAGCTAAGTCATTTTGTTGGCTTGGATAGTGACTGCCCCTAAGAATGTGCATCGTGTGTCTAGCCTTGCATCAGACCCTCGAGTCGCACGAGACACGCTGCGCACACCCTGAAACATGAACGGTTTGCTTGCTTGCATATTCTATATGAAACTCTGTTTCCAAACATGTTTCTAAACAAGTAAATCGACTCTGCTAGAACTGCATGAAACGAACCTAGGTAAAACTAGTAAGATCACTAGTAATGTAATATTTTATAACATGATTACTTAGTGCCTGTTTGAGTGAATGCTTATTTCTGTTCAGTTGATTTATCTCACCAGTACTTGTATAAAGTGCTGACCCACCAACAGTTTACTTGTTCGCAGATACTGGATCGTCCGAGAAAGCGATAGGCGTGCCACAGTCCCGAAGATCCGGAATCCTGGTTTCGATTGTTGCCCCGAGAATGCTATCGTATAAGGGGGCATAATGTATGGAACGAACGTGTGCCTTTGCTAAAGGAAACCCAAGTTGCCTCGATTGTCCCGAACACTCAGTTGGCTAATGCATTGCATTGCAACAAGTCCCTTTCTGCTGCTTACTCGATTGATGCGATGATAGCCAACTATCAACTTAAACGATTGGCCTTGCACGGGCGCAACCCCAGGCTCGTGCGGCATCACGTCCCCCGAAAGCTCGAACGGGCCATTCGCTTGGCTCCCTTCCTCCCTTGCACCCGCGGGACGGGCGCGGTGATTCGCGTCCGGCGCGCCGAGGCACGGTAATTCGTGCCCGGTTCGTTAAATCCCGGCCGCACGGGGCGGGGCAGGGCGGAGCGGCGGCCCGGGCGGGGCCGGGGCGTGACAGAATGGTATCAGAGCGGAATCGATTCTCTGGCCCAAACCGTTGCTATGACTCTGAGATATTATCGATATGGTTTTGCAAAGAACGTTCCATACAATAAGTCCATAGATATTCTCAAAGTGCAAAATATTTCCTGAACTCGAATTGCTTGATTGTTTCGATTGAGTACGGCGAGGGACGGCACTATCGCTACTCGGGATATCGAGAAGTTTATCCTTGAAGTTTCGAGGACGAAACTTTTTGTTGGTTGGTAAGTATGTAACGTCCCGCTTCGCGCCGGCATTATGTATCAAGGTGAGTGGGCAGAACTTCGTTCTCTGATTCTTGCACGCCTTAATAATAACCTGAGTTTTTGCTTGCAATGTTTTCTTAAGAGAATGATAGAACCTGCCTTGCATGTTAATGAACGAACTCACCTAGCTTGTCTTTGAAACAATAAGTCTGCTAACGAGAATCCAGATCGCCTGCTTAGAGTGCATGAACATGTTCACTATCGTCTATGCTTCGAGAGAACCGTAATGTGCCTGAATGTGTTCAAAAGATAAGTCGGATTTGCCCCGCAACAAGGATTTGCGTTATGATGGTTCGTCTCGTCTGCATACTAGAGTTTATTTGATAGTGATCCATGCATTCGCACGCGGTCGGACAATGGCTTTTGGTGCAGAGCTGAACTGCATGTGTCACGGCTGCTACAGAGATAGTGGAAAGCAACCATGAGTCACAGCTGCCATTAACATCAGATAAAGAGTCATTGGTATGCTGTTCCCCCAGCTGCCGATCCTGAGATACTCGGGGACCGCCCTGCATATAGCTAAGTCATTGTGTTGGCTTGGATAGTGACTGCCCCTAAGAATGTGCATCGTGTGTCTAGCCTTGCAACAGACCCTCGAGTCGCACGAGACACGCTGCGCACACCCTGAAACATGAACGGTTTGCTTGCTTGCATATTCTATATGAAACTCTGTTTCCAAACATGTTTCTAAACAAGTAAATCGACTCTGCTAGAACTGCATAAAACGAACCTAGGTAAAACTAGTAAGATCACTAGTAATGTAATGTTTTATAACATGATTACTTAGTGCCTGTTTGAGTGAATGCTTGTTTCTGTTCAGTTGATTTATCTCACCAGTACTTGTATAAAGTGCTGACCCACCAACAGTTTACTTGTTCGCAGATACTGGATCGTCCGAGGAAGCGATAGGCGTGCCACAGTCCCGAAGACCCGGAATTCTGGTTTCGATTGTTGCCCTGAGAATGCTATCGTATAAGGGGGCATAATGTATGGAACGAACGTGTGCCTTTGCTAAAGGAAACCCAAGTTGCCTCGATTGTCCCGAACACTCAGTTGGCTAATGCATTGCATTGCAACAAGTCCCTTTCCGCTGCTTACTCGATTGATGCGATGATAGCCAACTATTAACTTAAACGATTGGCCTTGCACGGGCGCAACCCCAGGCCCGTGCGGCATCACGTCCCCCGAAAGCTCGAACGGGCCATTCGCTTGGCTCCCTTCCTCCCTCGCACCCGCGGGACGGGCGCGGTGATTCGCGTCCGGCGCGCCGAGGCACGGTGATTCGTGCCTGGTTCGTTAAATCCCGGCCGCACGGGGCGGGGCAGGGCGGAGCGGCGGCCCGGGCGGGGCCGGGGCGTGACAGGAACTAGAGAAGAAGTTCAGTGGAAAGGTGAGCCTGAATATATGCTTTGTAAATTGGGTTTTATGTGCTCTTGAAATGTTCTGCTACCTTTAGAATATTCTGTTTTTGGAACTCTCTTAAACATATACTCCTACTTAACTGGTTTATAATTAGGTTGTTTCTTCTTTTTATTGGAGTCGGTGGAATTTTCAACCTATGTGAAGAACATTCCAGAGTGCGACGAGCACCGTCTGGAAGGCGACGAGGGCCATTCGAGAAGTCGGAGAAGTTCGGGAGCAGCAAACATATGTCAGTAGGGGGGGCTGCCGGAAACAAGCCTACAGAGTTCGGACCAAACTAGGTCCCCCAGACCGAGTTCGGACCGAACTCGGTTTGGGTGCGCCAGAAGCTCTAGAGAGCTGCTGTTTCGTTTATTCGCAAATCACCAACTCGGACCGAATTCGGTCCGAGTTCGGTCGGCGGGCTGAACGAATTTTTTTAGATATTTTATACACCGTTGGATCGTATCCTACGGTCCAGGTTGATTGTGGGATTGTGGAGTATAATTTGATTTTTTCTAACCCAAACACATGCAACAAGGAGAGGAAGGCAAGAGTGCTTGTGCAATTTTGGGAATGAGAAAGAATGATTGGGGGCCGTTTCAGAGGTGGAGATCAATTTTGGGTAATTTTTCATTGTCTTCTATCTTCGTGGTGTAATCTATTTTCTATTTCTAAGCGTTGTGGTGATCCGTGTTGGATCGGGAGAAGCTTGTAGAGGGTGTATTCTCTTTATTCCATTAGTGAAGGTTTTTCAGGGTTGGACTCCGGTCGTCCCGTGGTTTTTTTCATCTGGATTTTTCACGTAAAAATCTCTGTGTCTATGATTTGTGTTTGACGATTTTGGGTTTGTATATTTTGCTCGGTTCTCTCACAGACACTCTCTGATTTGGGAAACGATTTTCGCACTTTCGTTTCCAACACTTTGTGTGTAAACGACACACATTAGACAAAAAACACACAATTTAGCTTTAGTAATGACTTGATATTGCGGTTTCATTCCTAAAAGTTCTCTCTGCCTCTAACAACTTAGCTTGTGCCATTGATACTGGAGCTTGCACGTAATTTGAGCTTGCTGGTTATTTTTGATATACAAGATGGGCCTATTTGAGATTGTTAGTTAAATAGTTTATGATACAATTTGAGATTGTTGGTCAATGATTTGAGACCAATGATCCATTGATACTGGAGCTAACAACTTAGCTTATGCCATTGATCACTGATTCATTGATACTTGGCTTCATTGGTGTCTTACATCAACTGATTTTCCTACTCAACTTAGCTTTAAGGATTTTGGATTGTTGTTTCCTGAAATTTAAATGAATATACTATTTTTCTTTATCCTGTCCATTGGCAATTTAAGATACTACTATAATTTCTTGAAAATAAGATGCGTTAACTTAGTTTCTAATTTCATTGCTTACATTAGGATGGAAAATCAAGAACAAAAAAATAAAATTAGTTTTTCGTTCTTAAAAAAAAAATGTAGAGATGAAATATCAACACTTGGAGCATGTTCGGATTCCAAATCTATTCTTGAACCTCCGACTGAAGTAGAAACATCAACGAGTGTCGTCCTCTCCCAAGTAGAAACATCAAACAAATTTAGGACATTTTAATTTCAATCTGGATAAACTAAAATCATGGTTCTACTAAAATCATGGTTCTAAGAAGTCGTACTTCCAAGAAGCCTAATCCTCCCCCCCCCCCCCCCCCCAATCGAATCCGTGCTTCTAAGAAGCCTAATCTTTCCTCTCATTGCCACTTTAGCTCGGGGTGCACGTGCGCGCACACATACATACATATATATATATATATATATATATATATATATATATATATATATATATATATATGTGTGTGTGTGTGTGTGTGTGTGTTCCGAAGCCTTAGTCTAGTGGTACGGTGGGGGACACCTCGGGGGGAGTGGTCTCGGGATCGAATCCCACCTCTGGACTGATTGGGTGGCTATTATAGCCTCGGGTCCGGACCGGACCGGCTGGATGGCTCTTATAGCCACGAGTCCAAGCATATATATATATATATATATATATATATATATATATTTGGATGGATCGGTATCTCCGCTCTTAAGTATCCCGGTATCTTTTTTGAAATAATAACCGTTGGATTATCTTTTTTTGACCCTTCAGATTAGATAATTAAATAACTTAATTTTTCGCAATATTTTGGTCCAATCTAAACGGTCAAAAAGATAATCCAAGGATCATTGTGTCCTTTAGAATACATTGGTTGGTATATAGATTGCGAGTGGTTACTCCGACACATCGGTGTGTGTGGGACATCGATTGCTATATGAGTAATAACCCCACAACCTCACAGTGCATTTTTCCATTCCATTTATAACACAATTCAAGTAGACTAGTCATACAAGTTGAACGAGTAACGAGTAATACAAGTATATAAAACATATATTATGCATAACTGAATAGAAAGAACAATATAATATCTTCTAGGTGTACGTGTCAGGATCAACAAGATAATATAAACACGAAACTAATAGAGTAACAAAATTAACGGAGTAGCAGTTGCTAGTAAGTAAAGTAAGGCATACTCGTTCAAGTAAACTTGTGGTCCTACGTAGCTCCCTCTGCTATTCTCATGCCAACCATAACATAAAACAACACAATATTCATCAATAAACTAAACTACTTGTGATAGGTCTACCTATTTGTTTCTAGGCACTATATTCCAACTTTTGTGTTTTACGTTTATTTTTCCGTCTTCGAAAGCTTTAGAAAATACCAAATACATTCCAAAAAGTTCGGAAAATTAGGATTAGCATACTCATAACTATCACAAATGCTAGATTTTTTTCCAGCAGCTAGTATTTATAGGATTTATAACCTATATGATGTATCTACTAATTAACAGGTTAATTCTGGATAACAGGGAAAGGAAGGATGATAAGTTCCAATTTATTAATACATTAGGTCCAAAATTTTGATCATACAGAGCTAACATGGTAATAGTAATTTTGACAAAAGTTTACTCCAAAAGGAGTTGTATATTTCAAGTTATGACTCACAAAATGGTATATTTTTGAAACAGTTTAATGTGTGAATTTTGTAGTAGAAAATCCTAGTAAATAGAAAATAAATTATTTGTAGTTCTTAATTTCAGAATATTTAACCCTAGGTGTTAGGAATCAACCAAAATTTAAAAAGATGGAATGCATGTTATGATCTAGGAGTTATTCCTATTTTAGTGCCGCTAGGTTCAGCTGAAAATACATTTGAGCGCGAAATTTTTTAGGGAGATTAAATAAATTATATATCTTAACAAAAAAACTTTTTAGAAATTATATAGAAAATAGAACATACCAATTTCAGATCGAAAAAAAATTTGTTTGATCCTACGAACCGTCGTTACAACCCGAAAATCTCCTAGGAAGCTAGTTGTTGAATTCTTCTCCAAGTTTTTTTTTGAAATGAAACAAACACACACACACACACACACACACACACACATATATATATATATATATATATATATATATATATTCGAAGAAGGTAAATATTATTGATAAAGACAAAATTTACATAATTGTAATCCTGCCCAGGATAGAAAATACAGTTATCTAGGATCAATGATATCTATGTCAACTTTTATATTTCTTTGTACAATATATTTTTGACCGCAATCCCCTCAAAGATACGACGGTTTCATTCTCTTCAAACATGTCATACCACTGCTCCAAAGGTCAGGCGTATCCGCCTGTACACTCCCACCCATATTCCTTTTTGCGCTTTGACTTCGTTCAGGGTCATTGATAGATCCCTATTGTGCGTGGTATGAAGTCCAAAGGAGGTGCGATGTTTACTCCAGATATCCCGGACAAAGTCACAACAGAAGAAGAGCTGGTCCCTGGACGCACCCATATGCCCACACAGACAATACTTCTTATCCTCGCAGTCCACTCCAAACATGCTCAGCTGGTCTCTAGTAAGGAAGCGATTAGGAATCATTTTATATACACATAAAGAGAACTTTGCAGCCTCTCATTTAGTCCAAAAAACTTCTGCCCTGTCTATCTCCCTCATTCATTATCCGGATTTGATTTAAAGTCATCCAGAAGCTGAAAGTACATTTTTTTATGTCCTTTCACACCCAGTAATCCTCCGTGCTCGTCCCATCAATGTTCACCGCTCGAATATCAACCGCATGAGCCGTCTCTATCAAACGATCCTAAAGGTTCCACTCTCCCTCTTGTATAAGGCAGCTGATCATCTCATTGGATCCCATTAATTCTAAAATATGCCAGCCCTCCCTATCAATCAGACTTGTGTGATTGAACCAAGGGTCATGCCACATACTCGTTTGTTTCCCAGAGCAGATAACCCTAGACAGTCTAGGTTTCGCCAGGCGTCTCAAAGTAAGCAAAAATTTTACCGTCACCGAGAAGTTATTATTTTTTCTAGCAGACCAGAAATCACCCTTAGGGAAGTACCTTCCTCTGATCCATTCAGCCCATAAAGATTTGCCAGTTAGAAAATTTCAGAATAATTTGTAGGATGTTATATCTCTAAGCAGAGTAAGCAATCTTAGACCTACTCCTTCCTCCCTCTTAGTACGACACAAATCTTCCCAACTAATCGCATGTATCCCTCATTTTCATAGAAAATTAGCACACATTCTTTCAATCTTTTTTATAGTACCTTTAGGGATCATGATCACATGGAGTCAGTATAGAGCAATAGCCGAAATAATAGCTCTGATAAGCTCAATACGCCCCCTCCCCCAAAGGACAGGATTTGCACCTGTCAGTCTGCCAATCTGGCTTGAGTATAGTTGAGAATGCCCACACAATCCGCATATGTGGCATAGTTGATAAACAGAGGAAAGCCTAAGTATTTGACCGGAAGCATGCCCTCAGAGATGTCCATTTTCTCCAGCCACGTCTCCTTTTGCCCACAAGTTCAGTTCAGGAGCATTATGCTCTTGTTTTTATTAAGCTGCAAACCTGACCACTTTTCTAGTTTATTAAATATTCTCTTTAGAGCCTCAAGCGATCTATTCATTGCTTTCAAAAAAACTAACAGATCATCTGCATAAATTGTCACGCCCCAATCTCCCGCAAGCTCAATAGTCCCCGCTGAACATGAATCACCATGTTGCAGCGCTCCCGCAGGGACAATCGTTCTCATCGGGACGTGATGCCGTACGAGTCTGGAATTACGCTCGTACAAGGCGATGTTATCAAACATCAAAGTTATCATCGAAATGACCAAGTTGCAGCGGAAGTCAAGTATTGTGTACCAAGCACACATCAGAGTAATACCCAGCGGAGCTCTCGATAGGGTCCAAATAAAATGCCACAAAGGTGATGCAATACTCTTGCTCTTTCTCTAGTCCACAAAGGTACTTACAGTTCATACATCATGTCCCATATATCCAAGCAGCACCACTACACATACGTACCTAAAATAATGCCCACAAACGTGGGTCAGTACACAACCGTACTGGTGAGCGGGGTAACCCGCTCGTCTAAGCCGACACTAAGTAAAATAGTGAATGCAACCAGTTATATGGTGATCTTTCTAGTTGAATCCTAGATTCATTTCATGGCATAGGGATGACATGTTAAGGAAAGCTGTAAAGCAGTTAAACAATGCAAGCATTCATCTCAAGCAAATCGACAAGCAATATATAACCAACTCGAAGGATACTAGCATGCAAACCGTCCTACTCAAACCCAAGCAACACGAGAAACAATTGAACCATCAACCAAGCCTCAATATCCATCCTCAAACCAAACTTTACAATCCAAATCTCGAAGTGCACACTCTTGCCGAGGCAAGGTGGCCACGCCTACACGAAGCACAAACCAGCCAAAGAAAAGCAAGCCAAGACTTATCTATATGAAGTCACTGGCCAAGCCATAAAGGACTTCGATCGGACTAATCAAATTACAGTTCTACTCGATCCAGCAATGGGCAGCTATCCCCCTCTGGTTCGTATCGAACTACCGGTACCGCGCCCAAGACTCGTTATCCTTGTCTCATGCCGAACAGTCCCGGTGCCCCGGAGCCTATCTCGTTCGAGGAAACGAAACCCTGTGCAACACAGGTTGTTCGTGACATGCAGACACCAAGTAGGTATGACGAGAGGATCAAACATTCTTGCCCCACCAAGCGATCCTAGACTCATTCAACCAAATATCCAACCAAACCATAACCATTCTTCCAACGTATAGCCCAAGGCACCAATCTCAAGTTATCCCATAAGCACAATGTCGCTCCTCGATACAGTGTTTCCAATTGGTGCAACACCCCTCGCTCTGAAAAATCCTATGGCACAATGCCGTAACAGTGGCACAATGCCCCAACAGTGGCACAATGCCCTCGCCGATGCAGTTGTTCGGTTTCGAACCACAATTGCACGCTTTGCAAGACAAAACGCCCAAGTGATACTCGTGCACGGATGCACGCTCGCTCGCCCGAATTCTCGATATTCCTAATGCCTTAATGTATCATTCCAACTGTTCAAGCATAATCCCAATTGTTTCTCCAACCAACTGCCCAAAATGCAATCCAACCAACTAGCTCCAAGTACCTAGCGTGAAAACCAATTCAAGCCACAATTCCTATTCAAGTAAATGACGTACACTCTATGCATGCCTCAATGTAGTGATTATCAAGTTCCAGTCCAAGTCTTCAAGCCTATTACGTGTGTTCCATATTATTAGGCATGAAGGAGTAGAGGAGAAGGGACATAGCCCACTCACCAAGTTTGATTCCGTTAAGCATCATGTCCTGCCGATACGGTCGATCCCTTGAACCCATGGTCCGATGCAAAGCACGATCTACTCAATTGGTATGATCGTGCGAGCAGGCCGTGCTTTCCAAATGATCCGACCGATCAGACTAAGGAAGACGACATTATCGTTCCTATCCAGCTATCTCAGTACTGCTATGAACGAACACCTAATTTTCTATCGAACTCCGCTAGCAATCTACACATGAAACCAACTCAAATCAATGCTTGTTCCCAAATACAATAAATCAAATGTAACTAGCAATTATTTTATTCAATCCGACTCAGCGTAACGTACCGTGCGTTTGCGGGGCGTTACATAATATACCACTTAGAAATTAGGTTCATCCCCGAACCATACTAGTATCGATTCTTTACTAGCTTGCCGCAATCCAACTTCATAACTCTGCTCTATGCAACTCACATTATCCTGATCCAGCATCTCGTTCGCGCTGAACGCTCGTACAAATTCCATATTTCCACATCCTCCTTGTATCTCAATACGAATTCTTCGTATCGCTTAGTTTTGAATCGTACACATATTTAAGGCATCCCTAAAATACATGCATTTCAGCCGAGCTTTGCGATAGCGAATTTGGACAAGTTACAAGGGTATCTTTATGTCTGAGGCATCCATTTGCTTTACTCCCAATCGAGCAAATCCTGATTTTCATTCCAACATATTCGCTTGAGCCAATATTTTCAAATATGATAATTTCCCACCCACTCAATCAGTTCATGTTCCAACTCAATCCATCCAACTATCTCTGAATCCACACCAGCAACATCTCCAAATATATCTCATACACCGAACGATTATCTCAACTGATACTACCCCAACTAGGCGACTACCCAAATATAAAACTTGCTCTTAGATTAAATCAGCCAAACACCTCTTCCTGCAATCTCAATACCTCACTGGGTGAACATCTATATTGAGGTTCTTATATGCCCCGAAGATTTCGTCGCCACGCCAACAGGATAGTGTCGCCACGATTTCAACGTGGACACACTCGCCACAATTCCTAGGTTGTGCATGGAATAGTTCTTCGTGCTGCTTCTACTGCCTTGAAGCACAGGATATCACATTTGCCTTCTGAACGAGCACGCTTTCCAGACTAAGTTCTGATGCATCTTATAAATCTGAGGCACATCTGTCCCTTCCAGTATTCGTAAAGGTTTGATCTGAATAAGCAGCTGCTTTAACTTCACGAGCTAGTTTCACAGTCGTCAATTCATATGAATGCTATTCCCTTCCGGGGCACGATGAGCCAGAGGCGATGCCATCCACAAAAATCTGCGACTACGAATCTCATCAATTGACTTAGGCTAATTCCACCTTCGTTTCGGTCTTCCGGCTGCTTCTTCAGCTGATGGCTATCCTAAGGATCTCTCAAACCTACACTCAGACATATAATCGCTCATATCCATCCTCGACGCATCCCCAAATATGCCACCACAAGGGTCGTTCTATGGGTCTACAATATTCATCTCTAATTTGGCGGTCAAGTCGCTAGGGTCAGCTGTCCCGAAGCTACGCTCGATTATTGTAAGTCATCACGATGGATAGTTACTATAAACCATTCTATATCTCATCTGCAAATCCGAGCCATAATCCAACCATTCCATTCGAGCGAACTTCCAAATCCAAGTACTTCATGCACCTCTGACAATCTGTTAACAAATGCCGCTTAACCACCTAGAGTCTTACTGTCTATCCAAGCCACAAATCGAGAACTGCGCTCATTGAAACCGTCTCCATCAATCCGCCGTTCTGCCCTGAATCCATCAAATTTCCAAAATGCTCAAGTTCGACTTCTCACACTACCACTTGCAATTATTCTCGAAACCAAAGACTTGCTCAAATTCTTATATGTTTGCTATGTTTCACAGTGCACATCCAACTTTCTCGAGCAGCACAGTGATTTGCTCTGACGTTGCTCCCACGTTTAGCTATCTTCAAAAGTGCATCCGCCACAATCCTGCTCTCGTTCCATTCCTTAGCCCGTCTTGATTTCTCTGTGTTCCAATTAGTCCATATACTCTTAATAATCTGTTCACCGGTTCCAACATGATCTGAAGTCCGATATTGCCTTCAGTTGTTGCCTCAATCGGTTTACGTCTTCCGTAGAATCCGTTTACCATCGTTGCACTATTTTTGCCAAATTTTTACTTTCGTAAAACCTGAGTCGACTTCTCGAGCAGCAATATCCAAAATCCTTCAAGTCCGTTCAAATCCATCGCATTACCCCTCCTAATCAGATCGTGTTTCATTACTCAACCAACAGCTCAAATATATTTTGCCCAAAATTGTAGTTCGTGCTCACTATCCTTCAATTCACCAATCGCTTCGCTCAAGCGTATCCCAACTGTTCGTTCCTTATGCTCAACTCTCTCTTTGCATCCCATTGAATGTTCCACTAAACTTCCAAATCGTGCAAACGAACTCTGATATTCAGCTTCCCATTTGACTATCTCAACTATTTTAAATACTTTGTCAGCCTCAATTATTCAAATTTCCAAACACTCATTCCCAAAGCTCGTTCCGATCTCGTTCATGCTCTCAAGTCCAACGATACTTCCATTTGCACGAGTCCGTTCTCGATTGCTCAACTCAACAATTGCTTGCTCTATTTTTTATTCTTTCCAACTCAACTGATGTGCACCAACCAACTTGTATTCCAGCTACCCGAGTCCGTTGGGGCAAATTCCATTGATATCTATCCAAAATATTCCAATGCCTTACTCACTATGTGGTATCCCATATACCACTCCGAATCAAGTCGATACTCGCATCACGTTTCCTTGCACTAATCCGATATCCGTTCGCACCATCCTTATAGGTGATCCTGCCATTCCCAACTCAAGCCCGACACAAAACTTAGCCAATGCCTGAATCATCCAACTCTTTCCATCAATCTCGCTAGATGCCAACTTGTGCCATATTCCGTTCTCAATACTTCCAACTATTCTCAAACCGTCTGATACTTTTGCTACACGAGCAACCCGTGCAACGATCTCTTCCAAGTAGTCCAACCCAATACCCAACTGTTCCTTATATTTGTTGTACGAGCAACTTGTGCAACATTATCTTGATATTCCCAAGCCAAACTCAAACATGCTCAACCAATGCACCACACGAGCAACTCGTGTAATGCTCTCTATGATATATCCAGCCAAAATTCAAACTTCGTCCAACAATTTTGCTACACGAGCAACTCGTGTAACGATCCATTCTTAATCGATGCTTCTACTCACAACTTGCCACATAACCAAATCTCGTCTGCCAACCAACTGATCCACTGATGCAATCAGAAACTCCCGAACGACAAGCCAAGCCAAGCAACGACACCCTCTCAACTTGTTGCACAAATGCAACAACACCACCCAACAACTTGTTGCACGAATGCAACAACGCCTAACGAGGCTAAACGATCTACCGAAAACCAACAAAAGCAACGCAACCAAGAACAACATGCAGCCACAACCAGTAATATATAGACTTATTGCATGAAACATCCAATGCGGCACCGAGTAGAGTCAAGAGCTAGACGACACGCGAAAGCTATTTAGAGTTTGTGATGAAGCTAAGGACCAAGTCCGAGGAAATAAACCAGGCGCTCTGATACCAATATGTCACGCCCCAATCTCCCGCAAGCTCAATAGTCCCCGCTGAAGGTGAATCACCACGTTGCAGTGCTCCCGCAGGGATAGTCATTCTCATCGGGACATGATGTCGTACGAGCCTGGAATTGCGCTCGTACAAGGCGATGTTATCAAACATCAAAGTTATCATCGAAATGACCAAGTTACAGCGGAAGTCAAGTATTGTGTACTAAGCACACATCATAGTAATACGCAGTGGAGCTCTCAATAGGGTCCAAATGAAATGCCACAAAGGCGATGCAATACTCTTGCTCTTTCTCTAGTCCACAAAGGTACTTACAGTTCATACATCATGTCCCGTATATCCAAATAACGCCACTACACCTGCGTACCTGAAATAATGCCCACAAACGTGGGTCAGTACACAACCGTACTGGTGAGCGGGGTAACCCACTCGTCTAAGCCGATACTAAGTAAAATAATGAATGCAACCAGTTATATGGTGATCTTTCTAGTTGAATCCTAGATTTATTTCATGGCATAGGGATGACATGTTAAGGAAAGCTGTAAAGCAGTTTAAGCAATGCAAACATTCATCTTAAGCAAATCGACAAGCAATATATAACCAACTCAAAGGATACTTGCATGCAAACCGTCCTACTCAAACCCAAGCAACACGAGAAACCATTGAACCATCAACCAAGCCTCAATATCCATCCTCAAACCAAACTTTACAGTCCAAATCTCGACGTGCACACTCTTGCCGAGGCAAGGTGGCCGCGCCTACACGAAGCACAAACCAACCAAAGAAAAGCAAGCCAACAATTATCTATATGAAGTCACTAGCCAAGCCATAAAGGACATTGATCGGACTAATCAAATTGCAGTTCTACCCAATCCAACAATGGGCAGATATCCCCCTCTGGTTCGTATCGAACTACCGGTACCGCGCCCAAGACGCGTTACCCTTGTCTCCTCCATGGCCGAACGATCCCGGTGCCCCGGAGCCTATCCCGTTCGAGAAAACAAAACCCTGTGCAACACAGGTTGTCCGTGACATGCAGACACCAAGTAGGTATGACGAGAGGATCGAACATTCTTGCCCCACCAAGTGATCATAAACTCATTCAACCAAATATCCAACCAATCCATAACTATTCTTCCAACATATAGCCCAAGGCACCAATCTCAAGTTATCCTATAAGCACAATGTCGCTCCTTGACACAGTGTTTCCAATTGGTGCAATACCCCTCGCTCTGAATAATCCCATGGCACAATGCCGCAACAGTGGCACAATGCCCTCGCCGATGCAGTTGTTCGGTTTTGAACCACAACTGCACGCTTTGTAAAATAAAACGCCCAAGTGATACTCGTGCACGGATGCACGCTCATTCGCCCGAATTCCCGATATTCCCAATGCCTTAATGTATCATTCCAACTGTCCAAGCATAATCCTAATTGTTTTTCCAACCAACTGCCCCAAATGTAATCCAACCAACTAGCTCCAAGTACCCAGCGCGAAAACCAATTCAAGCCATAATTCATATTCAAGCAAATGATGTACACTCTATGCACGCCTCAGTGTAGTGATTCTCAAGTTCCAGCCCAAGTGATACTCGTGCACGGATGCACGCTCATTCGCCCGAATTCCCGATATTCCCAATGCCTTAATGTATCATTCCAACTGTCCAAGCATAATCCTAATTGTTTCTCCAACCAACTGCCCCAAATGTAATCCAACCAACTAGCTCCAAGTACCCAGCGCGAAAACCAATTCAAGCCATAATTCCTATTCAAGCAAATGACGTACACTCTATGCAGCCTATTATGTGTGTTCCATATTATTAGGTATGAAGGAGTAGAGGAGAAGGGACAGAGCCCACTCACCAAGTTTGATTTCATTAAGCATCATGTCCTGCCGATACGACCGATCCCTTGAACCTGTGATCCGATGCAAAGCACGATCTACTCAATTGGTATGATCATGCGAGCAGGCCGTGCTTTCCAAATCATCCGACCGATCGGACTAAGGAAGATGACATTATCGCTCCAATCCAGCTATCTCAGTACTGCTCTGAACGAACACCTGATTTCCCATCGAACTCCGCTAGCAATCTTCATATAAAACCAACTCAAATCAATGCTTGTTCCCAAATCCAATAAATCAAATGTAACCAGCAATTGTTTCATTCAATCTGACTCAGTGTAAGGTACCATACGGTTGCGGGGCGTTATATAAATCAGGTGAGAAACCACCGGGGAAATCTTCCTAAACAAAGGAGTAATATCTCCATCCATAACCGCCACGTCCAACATGCACGTGAGGAACTCTATCACAATTGCAAAGAGATAAGGTGACAATGGATCACCCTGTCTAATCCCCCTAGAACTCTTAAAGAAACCTTCCGGTTGACCTCGAATCAATATAAAAAAGTGGGGGTGCCAACACACTCCCTCACCCTATCTACCCACCAATGATTAAATTCTATGCAGATCATGATGTGGCATAGGAAGTCCAGATTCACCATATCATACGCTTTTCTTAGGTCCAATTTGAGACACGCTTGGTTTTACTCTTGCTTGTTGAAGTCTCTCACAAGTTCATGGACTAACAAGTAGTTCTCAGATATCAACCACCCTTTGATAAAACTTGTGTGTGTGTGTGTGTATTTACCAAAAAACTATTATTGCCTAATTTCCAGGAAAATTATTCAGAGAATTATACGATAAGCCAGCCCCAAACATGTGAGTTGTTGTAAATGTCATGACCCGCACCTGAAAAATGGCCATGAATCATGGGTACGTCCAGCCTACGCTACAATATCGATGGTAGAATGCTGTAAAGGTCCACAACATAATCTAACAAACTCACAAAATGATATATATATATATATATATATATATATATATATATATATATATATATATATATATATATATATATATATATATGTATATGTATGTATATATATAATCTGTCAAGGTAAATCAACTCCATAAGGAAGACAAGATGAATATATATAGTATCAATAGTCAATTACTAAACAAGAGGCAGATAACGGCACGATATCATAAATAAAAAGGGAAATCATAAGTCTCAATAATATCCAAGTCTAGAATCTAGGAATAACATAAATGGTCTCAAATATAAATAGCATGCCAAGTCTAAGCTGGAGACATATCCAGTACAATAAATAGATACTAGCTAAGGGTCTGCTATAGTTAGGTGTGTCTTCTCGACAGCTGGTACCAGATCATCCTGGCCTACAGGTGCTACCTAAGCTGGCTCTGCATCCTTTGGGTCGTATTATGTAGGACATCGGTCCTCTAAATAGTCGTCTGGAAAAAATATATCTAGTCAAGATTGGAATAAGTACAAAACTCTGAAAGCAGTTACATATACATGGTAGAGAATATATAACAACAATAGAAAAGAATACAAGATGCACAAGTAAGTAGAAAATAAAAATATAGTTGAACTAGGCATATAAACACAAGGATAACTGAAAAATAGATACAAACAATATGTTATAATTTGTAAATAAGATAACTGATAACACTACTAAGTACTTTAGAGTACAAGTTCATTATGTGATCAGTTTGGGTTGCACACAAATATACTAAGGTAACTCAATTATATGTGTCTTGTATAAATGACATGCACATGAATATGCTAAAGGGTATGATCACATAATCGACTCCTACTCCCCCTCCCCAAATAATATTCCTGGATCCAATCACGATAAGTTACCACTACCAGAATAAGTCAAATTAGCGACGTAAAGAAACGTCGCTAAATAAACAAAAAATGTCACTAAATAATTTTAGCGACGTAATTAGCGACATTTTACTGAAGTCGCCTTTAAACTAGTCACTGACAGGAAAAACGTCGCCAAACGTCGTTATGTCGACGTTTTCTAGCGACGTCAATGTGTCGCTAAATTAGCGACCTTTACAACGTGACGTTGCTAAATTAGCGACGTGTATATTTGTCGCTATATATCGCAAATTAGCGACGTTTATAGCGACGTTACTATGACCTGGCAATACTGTCATGTCAGCAATTTGTGACGGACAGTGACTTTGTTTAGCGACGTGTATAGCGACATAATTAGCAACATTTTTAGCGACGTAATTAGTGACGTATTTAGTGACGTGACTTAACATCGCAAAACGTCGCTAAAAAAGTCGCTAAAAAAGTCGCTAAAGATACAGTTTACGTCGCTAAAAATGTCGCTAAAGATACAGTAAAAAGATAAAAAATATGAATACTGAATTATTTTCAAACTATTCTTCCCGCAGTTTATTAATTCATAATATGTATAAATAGACCCGGAGCAACCCTCCGTTGAATTTACTGGGTTCGCTGACCCCCTTGGGTTGAACACTCAATACCGATAAATTAACATATATTTAATATAAATAATATAATAAAATTTGAAGAAAATAAAATATTGAAATTAAAAATCAAATTAGGAGAAAATATCGTCGTAAAGAATACAACAAATATCCATACAACTGAGTCTCGTCCTAAAGAATACAAAGAATACAGCAAATTAAAACGAAGAACGAGTGGAGATATTCACTGATCATAAAAGCCTAAAGTACGTCTACACCCAGAAGGACTTGAACCTGAGACAAAGACGTTGGCTCGAGGTGATGTCAGACTTTGAGATTGAGCTGCAGTACCATCCGGGAAAGGCCAACGTAGTAGCCGACGCTTTAAGCAGGAGGTCCATAGCATTCTTTTTAACAAACTAGCAACATCTATTGAATGACCTAGAAGAACTGGGTATAAAAGTTATTATGCCAGGAACAGACAACCAGTTGTCAAATTACCAGTTGCAATCAACATTGGTCGAAAGGATCAAGGCTGCCCTGCCAACAGATGCCAGATTTCAGAGGCTTCGACAAAGGACAGAGACCCAAATACAAACAGGATTACGCATACACGAGGACGGAACTTTAAGATGTGGAGATCGTCTCTATGTTCCGAATGGAGAACTTCGTCAAGAGCTGATGTCAGAAGCGCATAGCTCAACATACTCTATTCATCCAGGAGGCACAAAGATGTACAGAGACCTGAGACAGTACTATTGGTGGCATAGAATGAAGAGGGAGATAGCCAATTTTGTGACAAAATGCCTGGTGTGTCAGCAAGTCAAGGCTGAGCATCAGAGGTCCGCAGGCTTACTCCAACCACTCCCAATACCTGAGTGGAAATGGGAGCACATCACTCTGGACTTCATTACGGGCTTTCCAAGGAGTCCTAATGGTCGTAATGCGGTATGGGTGATCGTAGATAGACTCACCAAGGCTGCCCACTTTTTACCCTTTAGAGTTGGACAATCCACAGAGGACTTAGAAGACATGTACATGAGAGATATTGTGCGACTGCACGGTGTGCCAGTTGGTATCGTATCTGACAGGGATACAAGGTTCACATCTTACTTTTGGCGAAGTATGCAAGAGAGTCTTGGTACCCGCCTAAAGTTTAGTACATCATATCACCCGCAGACAGATGGTCAATCCGAGCGTACTATTGAAACACTGGAAGATATGTTGAGAGCATGCATGCTTGATTTCAGTGGATCATGGGAAGACCATTTACATTTGGTCGAGTTTTCCTATAACAATAGCTATCAAGCGAGCATTCAAATGGCTCCCTACGAAGCACTATATGGGAGAAAGTGTCGTTCCCTAGTATATTGGAGCGATGTGGGTGAAAGACAGATTCTAGGACCAGAATTGATTATTCGCACAGTGGAGAAGGTAAAGAAGATCCAAGGACACTTGCGAGCAGCGCAAGACAGGCAAAAACAATGGGCAGACCTTTATCGACATCCCCTGGAGTTTAAAGAAGGAGATCATATCTTCTTGAGAATATCACCCACCAGAGGCACCATTCGATTCGGAGGGCACGGTAAGTTGAGTCCAAGATATATTGGACCATTTAACGTATTAGAGAGAGTGGGAGAAGTGGCATATCGACTTGCGCTACCACCTTCACTTGAGGGAGTATATGACGTATTCCATGTGTCACAACTCAGGCGGTATATGGCAGACAGCAGTCATGTCCTCGACCATTCAGAAATCACCATTGGGCCGAGCTTATCATATCAAGAGAAACCCGTAGAAATCCTTGATGATCGAGAGAAAGTATTGAGAAACCAGTCTATTCCCTTGGTCCGCGTAGCATAGCGCACCAGAAGAATCCACTTGGGAGCGAGAAGACGACATGCGCAAACGTTATCCAAACCTGTTCACAGACCAAGGTATAAAATTATCATGTTAACTTATATATCTTCTACCATTCGTACTTTCTACCATGACTTAATTAGTTTTAATTTCGAGGACAAAATTTTTATAAGTTGGGTAGAATGTAAAACCCCTAACCCTGAAAACATAATAATTATGAGCTAAATAAGGAAAATAAATTTTATTAGATTTATTTTGAGAAGTTTTCAGCACTTAGAGGATTTATGGAGCTATTATAAATTTTTTCTAATTTATTCCATGTAGGAGACCTTTGGGACAGTAGCTAACTTAACCGTATGCACCAATATAATTTATATTTATATATATATATATATATATATATATATATATATATATATATATATATATATATATATATATATATATATATATATATATAGTTTATTAGAATAGAATTTTCTATTAGATCTCAAACCCAAACCCGCAACCCGTTAAACCATCACCCCCGCGTATACTCCTACCCGCGTAAACAGCAGCAACAGTAGTAAAACCACTTCCGCAGGTAAAGTTTAAACCCACACGTAAAGCAACTCCGCGCATAAACCATTTCTACCGCTTAAACTCTTTCACCGCGCGTAAAACAACCTTCTTATGATTCATCCCCCATGACTCATCCCCCACCGCCTCTCTACCTGTTGTTACTAAAAATTCCTCAACTGAAACCTAAACCAATGGCAGACCAACCAAAACCTAAATCAATGAAAGGATGAAAGCAGCAGCAGTAGTAATTCTTAATCCCTAAGCTTCCCCATCGCCTTCTTATCCATATATATTACAACACTTCCCAAAACTCTAAATCCCACTTCTTTCACCAAAACTTAGACACACAGGACGTACACTATACAAAGTCTTGATCAGGCAAGTATACCTTGCCAAATTCTACTGTTTAAATTATAAATTGTTGCATATATTTCTGTTGCAAAAATACATATAACTATGTGCGCCTGAGATTGCCTCGGGTGCAGTCGACCAATATGTCGATACGTAGTATAACTGACTTAGACATTAGCAAACTCACCAACAGATGCGAGGGTATTCTGATATCCTCCTAGACCTTGGCACTTGTACACGCATCACGATTGCAACTCATGTTGGGATGTGGGTTCGCGTACTCGATTAGCTACCGGTGCATGAAATACACATCACGGTTTACCACGTAGTCAGGATTATTTAGAAAGTTGTGACTTGGCATATAGCTACGTGGTATGCACATTGTGGATTCGACTTGTATATCCGCATTGGGCGGAGAAGACAACTAGTAGGCGTATGGGACACCCACCTTCTTTATTGCAGATACCGCACTCTTCGGAGTGATACGGACGTATATATACTTGCAGATACCACGTCCCTTAGAGAGTTGGACGTTATATACAGATACCTCATTCTTCGGAATGATGGACGTTGCAGATACCACACTCTAGAGGACGTTGGACGTTATGCCTACGCCTTCCCATACGTACCAATGTTGTCTTTACACTTGCATACACTTAGATGGTTAGCTCACCCTTTATTTTATTCAGTATTATATATGGCATATTTTTATGTATCTTGTTATGTCCCACTGAGGACCTGGTTCCCTTCCAGATTTAGATGAGGCGTACTATCCCACGATGTACGGACCTGAGTAGGAGACGAGGTACGCATCCGAGGAGGAGCTAGAGGTGCTGCCATCCGAGTTCCTCTGATCTTGGGTAGACTTGCCATCTAGAGCTGGAGCCTCTTTGTCTAGATAGCCGATGCTCTAGTCATGTTATATTTCAGCACTTTTATTATAGTTTTTGGTAGTGGGTTTGTTCCCACCAGACATATCTGGGTTGTCCTATGACATTTTAGACTTAGCACTTATATTCCAATACTGATTTCAGTGTTCCTTGATATATTGGGGATGAGATTAGATGTTACCTGTTACATGCTAGTACTAGACTTATTAGTATTTTAGGACAGCGTAGCACGTCTCTTTGGGTCCAATAAATTGGGTTTTCCTTCGGAGACGTGTCAGCTGGCCAATTCCACGTGGCCGGGTTCCACATAATTTTGGGACTAGGACGTGACAACTGCTATCTGAAGTGGCTAAGATGTGAGGCATTATACCCAACTGTCTTCTGGGTTCGAACCAAGAAAAGTATCATTCCTTTCATTTAATAAATAAATGGTGAAAGTAGAGCTATGAGCCTTCGGCTGAGTTGTAAGTCCTTCGGATTGCGTTTAGGAGAGTTTGTACCAAATTTCGAACATATACAGCGGAAAAAAATCCATCAACACGAGCTGAGGTGGGACCGCCCTATTTTTTTTTCTTATGCTTTTCTTTTTCTTTTTTTCTTTTTTATATTAGTCAGTCTCAGCCCACTCTAACTCATCCTAGTCCATTCCGGTTTAAATTTTTGGTTCCGTCCTTATAACACTCATCAATTACCCAGTTATCCTGGAAGGATGCTGGTTGGGTTAGGTTTCTAATATTGAGGTTAGGTGCTGAGAAACTCTGGTCACTCTTTTCCACAAGAAGAAAGACTTAACCTTTGTTGAGTCGCTTCGGTTGACTCAAATACTTCCATTCTACTACAGAAAGAGACGCGACCGGAGAAAAACAGGACCGTAGTTGCGACAAAGTATGATGGAGGCGGATGACCCGTGAAAGAACACCACCATCTCCCACTCTCACCACAGGGACATCTAGAAAAAATTGTTCAAGTCTTGGCATCATTGTAGCACAATCCCTCATCTGAATTTCTTCTGGTCCAATTCAGGGATCAACAGTAAGTGAATGGAATGGTCTATGATAGTTCTGTGGACCAAGTAAAACTAGAATGATTCACCAAGTTATGCTTGTCGGCTTCAGTACAAAGTTCAAGTCAGTCAATTGATGGGCCTGTGGACCATACTATAGACTTTTGGTTAACACGCGTCATAATTTTTTGAGGTTCTGCTGACTTGTTCTCTTTGTTTTAAAGCACAGCTGATAATTTAGTTAATAATCCATTTTTAAAGGGCTTGTTCGCTGATTTCAGCAGCTTTTTGATATTACAGAGACTAACAACAGCCATGACCGTTCAGCCGCCGAGGTCGCGGCAGTTCGACTAACTAAGGGCCACTTTCTCAACTAGATCTGGTTTTGATTGGAAGGGAAAAGTTTGGAGCCCCTTGACGCAAAAAAAAATCAAAAAATATTCGGATTAGATTTAACTTGTACATTTCATATAAATACATTTGGCACTAAAAATTCAACATGTATTTTTTATTTCTAATAAACAAGCAAATAATTTATTAAATACAAATTCATACGTCCACATTTTTATCCATATCACAAAATGATTATTGATATAACCAACAAGACAATTGAATTTCTTTCTTGATTAAATAAATATAGGTTGAATGTGAGTTTTTTTTTTTTTGTATAGCATTTTTTTATAACATTTTTTTGTGAATTGTGCCATACTGATTAAAAACAATAAGGACACAAGAGTTAATGAAAGGCTGTTGAATTTTTTTTGTTAATTAAATAGGTGGCAGTCCCAGCCATTTTTATTTTATTTACTTTTTTGTAAATTTTTTAATTATTCGTGCGGAATGCGTTTAAAACATCACAGTCTTAAATTTTGCATATTAATTCGAATATTTCAAAAATACGTAAGTATTATATGTTTTCGAAAATTAAAAAAGTATTTGCGTATTATACTGCGTTTAATTCAGGTTATAGCTAACAAGGGTCGAGCCCCAAGTTTTTTCCGACACCGAATTACATCACTTTCCAGCATTCAACAGTTTGGACCCGACGTTCAGCAATTTTGGACTTGGACCCGAGCACCATGTCCGGAAGGAATTCCGAAGTGACCAATTCCCTTTAAATGATCTAGAAACCTTTGGTTATTGATCTGGGTGGTGGTAAATTAATCCGAAAGACCAGAAAAAGATTTGAGCAATGCTGCTTGAAATTTCTTAGTTCAGATTTCTTTCCAGCTGTCGTCACTTTCTTCATTTTTCCTGGCAAGTTCTGGCTGAATAATCCTGTAGCAAGCCTATCCGTACGATATATTCGATTTCCACACATTCATCTGTTTCAGAAATCAATGAATTTCCTCGCGTTCTCCATCATTTTGAACTTTTCTTTGGTACCTCCTCGTGTCATGTTCCTCCAGCATAATAGACGTTCTCATCTTATGTACATACCAGGTTCCGTGATCTTTCATACATTCAGGGCTTTGGCTAACACACAAAAATATACATAGATGCTGTCAGTTGTCAAACTAGAATTATTTTGTGTATATAATTGTTGAACTAACTGTTACTCGGAATCTAGTGATGTAAATGTTGCGACTAATCCTTCATGCCATCACCATTCTGTAGTCTCCGACAGAGAGGGACAGCTTAAACCCTAGAAACACTAACTTGTAATGGGTTTAATAGTGAACGCGAAGCAGGTTCTGATGTCGTGCGAATCTCTTGCATCAGCACTGACTCAGTGAGTATTTTTAACGCGGAATGGAAGTGATATCATGGTTAAAGTCGATACTGAAATATTTTAAATTCACAAGCAAATAAATGGAATTCACCAGAAATCAAGTAGAACTCGAAATTGTACACTATTATTGAAGATGGTGTTATGATAATACCCAAAATGGTTACATTAAGGTATTTTTGTACAACCATATTAAAAATTAAAAAAAGGACTAATTTTAACTTGATACTCTCAACTATTCAAGTTTTTCAACTTTAAACTATAATATTAGACAACTTAATATCTTAACTATAATTATGTTAGTTTCGAGACGGATCGAAGATGATAGAACACGGGCCAATAGCTGAGCTCCAAGCGTGACCCGAAAGTCCGTTCTCTACTAGAACCCAAGTTGTCTTCGAGATCAGAGATTCACACAAGAGTTCCTCATTTGATATTCTCGATTCCAACGAAGCATAAACCAAAACATGTTACAGTTAGACTTCGAAGAAAAAAATGAATTAAGATTACAACTAGCAACAAGTAAAATGTTCTTCTCTTTACGTTCGCAGACGCTACCATGAGTAGAACAAACACAACAAGAAAGAAAAAAAGAAAAGAAAAAAAGCTCATTGCTGGGGTACTCAAAACCACCGTTGCTCAAAGCAGAATTCGCCGTACAGACGGCCTATCCCATGAACCAGCAAGCTCATGAATGAACTTCTGGAATGCTCCAAGACACCTTCGGAATTCCTCGGAACTCAATGGTGGTGCTTCCGGCCGCATACAGGCTATTGCGCGCACATGGGAACTTCTTTATTAATTTTTCTCTCTTTTGTCTTCTCTCATCAAAGGAAATAGGAGGTCCTATATATAAAGAAAAATAGCGCACATGCGCGCATAAGTACTGCTTATGCGCCCATACGTGGTGTCTGACAAAATCTCGCAGAATCTGGGCTCCAAGTTTCGATGCGCCGTTTATGCTGCCTGCGCGAGTTGTACGGCAAAGAGCAGACAGTGCCGCATCCACCGCCCACTCGCCGAAAGTACCAACTCCGCTGTCAGAGCTGTGCGGTGCACGCAACCGCGTATGCGCCAGCACACACTGACTCGTGCATGCGCCAATCACCCTTGCGCCCACTACCGCGGTCATAGTCAAACATTACCGCGAATCACTGCACATGACGTGCGCATAGCCGTGCATGACTCCTCGTGCATACGCCTCTGCTCATACGTCCACGCATGCCCCCACGCATAGCTCGCGAATAACTGCGCGCATTGCCAACACAAAGCTGCGCATATGCCCGTGCATATGCCCGCGTATGCAAATAGCGCATGAGTGCATCAAATGAGCACAAGCACCATGCGACGATGCTGACGTGCTAACTACAAACTGCGCCATAAAAGTGCCACTTTGCGCCCTTCGCACGAGCATGAGTCCGAGTCCGAGTTGTTAGCTCCTAAGGAATCAAAAAGAGAGTGACAAAACAAAGGTTGTTCCTTGTGACATACACTTAACCCTCTAGGAAAATTAACCCTAATGGGCCACCACACCCCATGTACATATACCAATACTAAGCATAGTTATATATTGAGATATATCCCATGGTGGTTTTCCAATGTGGGACTAAAAGTTCCCAAAGACAAGTGAAAACACCAACAATCCCCCACATATATCACAATATATGGTCGAGCATTCCTCACAGTGACTGCCATCATGCATTAGAATAGATGTCGCCAACGACTTGAATCTTCCCACATGGGTCAACTAACAACACGATACAAGAATGGACTGAGCCTTGAATTATATATCATAGTTGTTATACTTTTCACTAACACAATGACCTCAGTTGTGCCATCCGGTCTCACGTTAAAGGCCATAAGTGTAGTGCCTCAAATCCCGATCCGGCCGGGATGCGCACTATATAATTGGGCTTGTGGTTAGTTTGTCTGAGTCGTAGTTTTGGTGTTTAGAATCTTCGACATCTTTCCGCCATGGACAAGATGTGATGATCCATTCTAACTCATGGATAGGCCTCTATTGAAACAAGTCCAATAGTTTTCCTACTTTATTGCGTGGTTTTCTTGATGTCGGTTTGGGATTTTGTTTTGGTGTTGCTTTCGATTTGCTTAGTTTTCGTTGTTGGCTTTCTCGCTTGGAGCTTTGATTCTTGAGGAGTTCGGAAGGAATGATAGTCAAAGGATTCTAATCCGATGCTCGTGCTATTACAGGTCCGCGTAACTGAAGTTTGATCGTCGCTAGGCGGAACTCCTTCTTTCAGCACTTTCCTAAATCGGTGGATGGTTCGGACCCTTCTTTCCTACTTTTTTATGTCCACATCAATCGAGGATGCCCGGTTGAATGCCTAGAAAATCCTTAGCCATAATACATGCCAGCCACTAAGAAAGGAACATAGAATTGTAGACTAACTTGTATATTCATGAACACGATCTAAACACGAGCTCCGAAACACAAGTGGCAGTTGTGGTTCAAAACCAAGGAACTGCATGATGGAATACGACATCTGATTATTGGTTGCGGCCTGGTGCCTTGGAGAGTTTGGACCCACAGGACACCAAAATTGGA
The DNA here is from genome assembly GCA_036927795.1 of Iris macrosiphon. Classification (NCBI taxonomy): domain Eukaryota; kingdom Viridiplantae; phylum Streptophyta; class Magnoliopsida; order Asparagales; family Iridaceae; genus Iris; species Iris macrosiphon. The sequence continues at coordinate 191,236,462 of JAYESA010000002.1, read as the reverse complement.
ACATGACTTTGAGAAAATAAGAACTGATGCATAAGTATATATATATATATATATATATATATATATACTTTACTTCTTCTGTTTCATATCATGCATTGTATGATAGTTGAACTGTTCACGCATTTGCATGGTCTGGGACAACTTGTGCACAAGGTTTGGCTTTTTCTCGAAACGGTATTACGGGGCACTGGAACCGTATTGACCCGAGAAAAAATATTTGATCGTGCTAGTCGCGATACATTATGGGACCGTTAGCAGGGCTTGCTACCCGAGCTGACAGGGCACGCCGCAATGCCTTGGATAAGTCCCCATGGTGTCGATCACACCAATGACCGCATATAAATAGAACACATAATAATCTATTTTCCTGTGCAGATGGTAAGTTTACTTGTGTTTCGTTGTAGGGAAGGCGTGCGTCGGTTGAGTAAGCAACCGATGTGCTTTATGGGTTCAATGTTATTTTTGTTTCTCTAAAATCATGCAACTTATATGAACTGAATTTACTTAGTTCTCAATAGCAAGATCATTTTAAAACATGCTCGCCCCTAATAAGCAAGTATTGATTTAGGCGAGTGGGTTCGTCCCGCTCACCAGTACAGCTGAGTACTGACCAAACATCGTGCTCTGATACCAACATGTCATGCCCTGATCCCTCAAGGGTCAATCATCCTCGCCTGGATCTTTTGCAGAACCGATCGTCCTCGCTTGGACATGATGCCGTGCGAGCCTGGATGTTGCCCTCACACAAGCCAAGAACGTGCAGTGATAGAAAACTATTTGAAACACAAGTTATAAAATACATTCACAGATAGTTGAACTCAAAGTATAGGAAGAAATAATTTAGAGTAATTTATATAGAGTTTATATTTGATGCACCTCCCGGCTACTTGTTTGCATTATAAAAGAAAGACTCAAAAGATAGACCGCGCTCCATCAGATAAGCCTTGACGCTCGTACATTACGCCCTTGTTTAGATTAAAAAATCGGGATGCACACTATATAATTGGGCTTGTGGCTAATCTGTCTAAGTCGTAGTTTGGTGTTTAAAATTTTCGGCATCCACCTACCACAGACAAAATACGATGATCCTTTCCAACTCATGGATAGGTCTCTATTGAAAGGAGTCCAATAGTTTTCGTGCTTTGTTGCTTGATTTTCTTGATGTCGCTTTAGGATTTTATTTTGGTGTTGCTTTTGATTTACTTGGTTTTCGCTGTTGGCTTTCTTGCTTGGAGCTTTGATTCTTGGGGAGTTCGGGAGGAAGGATAGGCAAAGGATTCTAACCCGGTGCTCGTGCTATTGCAGGTCAGCGTAACTAAAGTTTGATCTTCGCTAGGCAAGACTCCTTCTTTCAACACTTTCCTAAATCGGTGGGTGGTTCGGACCCTTCTATTCTACTTCTTCACATCCACATCTCTAATATTTCAAACGTTCAATCGATGATGCCCAGCTGAACGCCTAGAAAATCCTTAGCCACAATGTATGCCAACTACTAAGAAAGGAACATGGAATTATAGACTAACTTGTATATTCATGAACACGATCTAAACACGAGCTCCGAAACACAAGAGGCAGTTATGATTTGAAACCAAGGAACTGACTAATGGAATGCGACATCTGATTATAGGTTGCGGCCTAGTGCCTCGAAGATTTTTGACCCACGGGACACCAAAATCGGAACCCGACTTTGAGAAAATATAAACTGATGCATAAGTATATATATATATTGCTGCTTTACTTCTTCTGTTTCATATCATGCATTGTATGATAGTTGAACTGTTCATGCATTTGCATGGTTTGGGATAACTTGTACACAAGGTTTGGTATTTCCTTAAAATGGTATTATGGGGCACTATAACCGTATCGACCCGAGGAAAAATATTTGATCATGCTAGTCATGATTCATTTTGGGTCCTTCAGCAGGGCTTACTACTCGTGCTGACAGGGCATACCGCAACGCCTTGGATAAGTCCCCATAGTGTCGATCACACCAATGACGACATATAAATAGAACACATGCTAATCTATTATCTTATGCAGATGGTAAGTATACTTGTGTTTTATTGCAGGGAAGGCATGCGTCGGTTGAGTAAGCAACCGATGTGCTTTATGGGTTCAACGTTATTTTTGTTTCTCTAAAATCATGCAACTGATATGAACTAAATTCACTAAGTTCTCAATAGCAAGATCATTTTAATGCATGCTCGCCCCTAATAATCAAGTATTGATTTAGGCGAGTGGGTTAGTCCCGCTCATCAGTACAGCTGAGTACTGACCCACGTTATGGGCAATTATTTCAATCACTCAGAGTGTGCAACACTAGTAGATAGACAAGAATACGTTAGAAGATCTAATATTTTGAAGTATAGTTGAAGCAAGTTTATTTTGGAGGCATGGATTTTCAATCTATACAAGGGCGTAATATACGGGTGACAAGGCTTATCTGATGGAGCGCGCCCTACCTTTTGAGTCTTTCTTTTGTAATGCAAACCAAGTAGCCGAGAGGCGCATCAAATATAAACTCTATGTAAATTACTCTAAATTATCAATGAAAAGCATGTTGTCTTCCTATACTTTGAGTTTAACTATCTGTGAATATGTTTTCTAACTTGTGTTTCAAATGGTTTCCTATCACTGCACGTTCTTGCCTTGTACGAGCGCAACATCCAGGCTCGTACAGTATCATGACCAAGCGAGGATGATCGGTTCCGCAAAGGATCCAGGCGAGGATGATTGACCCTTGCGGGATGGGGGTGTGACAATATACTGACCTAGTCTCAGTGTATGTGTCTTGTTCATCTATAATCTTTTCCTTAAGAGACGACATGAATCTCTATCCATACACTTAGGTGAGTTTTTTTCACTATAGGGATTTTATAACACGGCAGGAAGCTTTGCGCTTTTGTACGGTGCTATGCTGGTATGACATGGCCACCCACGGCCGAGGATCCCCCTTTTGTGGTATCATGCCACTGTAGCATAAGGACACATGCCTCTTAGTAGTGTCGTTACTACATACAACATGGACCCTTGCACTCATGTACGGTGCTACACTGTTGTGACATGGCTCAAAGTCGAGGTTCACTCCCTCATGTGGTGTCACCCACTGTAGCATGAGGACACAGACCTGACGCTTCATTCTCTGTTGAGGAGGTCTTACCTTTTGAGTACCAGTGATTACTTCATTGTTGATGGATATCTTAGTTGCAGTTTCTTTTATTTGAGATTTATCTTATATTGCAGTTTTGATATCTTCTATCATTTTAGTTTTTGATATAGTCAATGTATAGTGATTTTTTTTCCACGCGGCTATTATTCTTTGATACTTCGTACTTGAGACATTTAGCTATCTATTTTGATATTCCTTTACTTGTGCTTGTGGATGAGACATAGATGCTTGCGACTTGTGTTGACAATATATGTTCCACTTGTTAATTATTTTTTCATATTACAGTCTACGTGTGTGTTATAATTTTTATAACATATTTGAGTTGTCATATACATACGGTTGGCATGCTACGTATTCCTAGTCCTATGTATTTTGGGACTAGGATGTGACATATTTTTTAGGTGGCCCATGCATGTCAAAAGTATATTGTCTCGATTATATTAATGTACTGAGCAAGCCTACAAATAGGATTAGAGTATAGGATCTCATCCACTTATTTAATCACTTCCTTTGAATTCCAATTTCGTATACTCCTTGACTGCTTGATTTTTATCTACCTTGAATCTGTTCCAATGTTCTCCTACCCCCGTGAAACATGTTGTTACCCTCACCATCACTGCAGATGACTCGACAACTCAGGAGGAGTTGTACCTGTTAGTCACATTTGTAGATTTTTCTTGTAGTGATTCGCGGCAGAGAGATAAAGGCTTGACTCTTAGTCTTTCCTATGCCAAACTTTGATGTTGTCCTTGGGATGGACTGGCTAAGCAAGTGCCATGCTTTCTTCGACTGATATGGAGGAAGCATTATCTTTAAGGTACTAGGCCAGCCAGAGCTCGAGTTTGCACAAGGATCCACAGAGGTTCATGGTGGTATTCAGATGGCATTGGACGACATCATTTATTACCCTATCATTTCAGAGTTTGAGGAAGTCTTTCCAGAGGACTTGCCAGGACGACCTCCGGACAGAGATAAATTTCTCTATAGAGTTGACTCCAGGAGCAGCACCCATAGCGTCGCATGTTTATCGACTGGCGAAGAAGGAGATGGATGAGCTGAAGGCGCAGTTAAAGGAGTTAGAGGAGAAAGGCTTTATCCGACCAAGTGCATCACCCTGGGGAGCCCCAGTATTATTTGTACCCAATAAGGATGGGCCACTGCAATGTGCATTGACTACAGGGCCTTGAATATTGTGACTGTGAAGAATAAGTACCCTCTGTCACGCATTGATGACTTATTTGATTAGCTTAGTGGATCCAAGGTATTCTCGAAGATAGACTTAAGATCGGGATATCACTAGGTGAAGGTGCAGAAGCAGGACATTTCGAAGACCGCATTCAGGATGAGATATGGACACTACGAGTTTTTGGTCATGTCATTTGGATTGACCAATGCTCCAACTGTCTTTATGGACTTGATGAATCGAGTCTCCTATCAGTATTTGGACCAGTTCATGGTTGTCTTCATAGACGACATCTTTGTTTATTCGAAGAGCCACGAGGAGCATGAGAAGCACCTACGGATTGTCTTAGAGACCTTGAGGAGAAAGCGGTTGTACGTAAAGCTCAGAAAATGCGAGTTCTTCTTGGATAAGGTCTCTTTTTTGGGGCATGTCATCACTGAAGATGGTATTTCAGTAGATAAGAAGAAAATCTCGGAAGTTGAGACATAGCTCATTCCTAAGTCGGCGTCGGAGGTGAGAAGTTTCCTTGGAATTGCGAGATATTACCGTCGGTTCATAGAAATATTCTCGAGGATAGCAGAGCCAATAACTCAGTTGACGTACAAGGACCGAGATTTCATTTGTACGGATGAGTGTCAAGCCACTTTTAAGGAGTTGAAGAAACGACTGACCACGACACCAGTGTTAACCATTCCATTAGGATCAGGAGGCTACATGATCTACAACGATGCATCAAAAAAAGGCTTGGGATGCGTATTGATGCAGCATGACAAGGTGATTGCGTATGCATCTAGACAGTTGAGAGTACATGAGATGAATTATCCAACTCATGACTTGGAGCTTGCAGCCGTTATTTTTGCCTTGAAGCTATGGAGATATTACTTATATGGAGAACGAGTAGAGATTTATACTGACCACAATAGCCTCAAGTATGTCTTCTTGCATAAGGATCTGAATATGAGGCAACGCCGGTAGCTTGAGTTGATAAAGGAATTCGAGATAGAGCTGCATTATCACCCAGGCAAGGCTAACGTTGTAGCAGATGCGTTAAACGGAAAGACTATGGTTTTATTCTTGACAACACAGAGACAGTTACTGGAGGACTTGTAAGAGCTTGGCATAGAGGTTGTATTACCCATATCAGACAGGACACTAGCCAACTTGCAAGTGCAGTCATCGCTAGTAGAAAGGATCAGGGCAACTTTGCCTACGGATGCTAGATTCAGAAGGTTAAGAGAGAGGACCGAGATTTGAGAGAAGACGAGACTGCGCATTCATGATGGCGGGACATTACGATATAGTGATCTTCTATATGTTCCCAATGGAGAGCTTCGACACAAGCTGATAACATTGGCGCATAGTTTGATATATTTCATTCATCTTGGAGGTACCAAGATGTACCGCGACTTGCGATAGCATTTTTTGTGGCATGGGATGAAGAGGGAGATAACTCGCTTTGTGGCCAAATGCTTAGTGTTTCAGCAAGTGAAGGATGAACACCAGAGGACAGCAGGATTATTGCAACCAATTTCGATTCCTAAGTGGAAGTGGGAGCACATCATAATGGACTTTGTCACGGGGTTTTTGAAGGGTCCAAGTGGGCGAGATGCTATTTGGGTGATTATGGACCTACTTACCAAGTCCGCTAATTTCTTGCTTTTTCGAGTTGGCCAGTCTACAGAAGCTTTGGCTGACTTATACATGAGGCAGATCGTGAGATTATGCGAATTCCGGTTAGTATTGTGTCAGACAGGGACTCGCGTTTCATATTTTTCTTTTGGAGGAGCATGTAGGAGAGTCTTGGGACTCATCTGAAGTTCAGTACGTCTTATCATCCGCAAATAGACGAGCAGTTGGAATGTACTATTCATATGTTGGAGGACTTGTTACGGGCATGCATGTTGGAGTTTGGAGGATCATAGGAGGACCACCTACATCTTGTAGAGTTTTCCTACAACAATAGCTATCAAGCGAGCATCTGAATGGCTCCGTTTGAAACTTTGTATGGAAGAAAGTGTAGGTCCCCCGTATGTGGAGCAACATAGGAGAATGTCAGATCTTGGGGCCAAAGTTGGTTGTTAGCACTGTGGAGAAGGTAAAGAGGATACAAGGGCACTTGCGAGCAGCACAAGACAGGCAGAAGCACTGGGCAGATCTTCACCGCCGTCCTTTGGAGTTCAAGGAAGGTGATCATATCTTCTTGAGGATATCACCAACTAGAGGCACTATTTGCTTTGGGGGACGCGATAAGTTGAGTCCAAGGTACATTAGACCATTTGACGTGTTAGAGCGAGTTAGAGAAGTTGCGTATCGGCTGGCACTACCACCTTCGCTTGAGGGAGTGCATGATATATTTATATGTCGCAACTAAGGAGATATGTGGCAGATAGCAGTCTTGTTCTCAATCACTCCAAGATTACGATTGGGCCGAGCTTGTTATACCAGGAGCAACCCGTGGAGATTCTTGACTGTCGAGAGAAGGTGTTGAGGAATCAGTCTATCCCCTTGGTTCGCGTGGCATTGAGACATCACTCTCCAGGAGAATCCACTTGGGAGCATGAGGATGACATAAGCAAATGCTTTCCGTATCTGTTCGAAGATCAAGGTATGAATTACTTTGTTCTTTTCTACCTTATAGCATTATCGATTTCCTATCGTGCTTTATTTTTAATTTCGAGGACGAAATTTCTTTAAGTGGGGTAGAATGTAACTACGCTAAATTTTTGAATTAATAATTAAAATATTAATACTATATTATGACTTCCAGCACATGAGGGTAGTGTGATAGTAGATAAATAAATATATTAGACGTTGAAATTTTAAAACACCTAAAATAATAGCTTTTTATGAAAAATAATAATAATAACGATATATATAATAATAATAATAATAATAATAATAAATGATAATTATTTTATAGAAATAATAATAATGATAGTAGTAATACAATAGAAAGAAAGGAAAAGAAAAGAAAGGGTAGGAAAAGAAGTCATAACACAACAACACACCCAACTACAACAATAACAAGCAGTAGCAGTAGCAGTAGCAAAGACCAAACACCTGTACACCCCTTATTCGACCGCGGCCAACCAACCCGCGATTCCAAGAGCTACCCCCTCCCTATCGACCTGTGTGTGTGTGTGTGTGTGTGTGTGTGTGTGTGTGTGTGTGTGTGTATATATATATATATATAAAGAGAGAGAGAGAGAGAGACTAAGAAAACCCTAACCTTAATCTTCTCCCATCTACGTCGATGATCGCCGCCCTTACTCACTGACGACCGCCGCGGTGGCCTTGGTTGATATCCTCCTGGTGCTGGTAAAGCTTGTTGGTTTAATATCGGTGCTCCTTCTCGATGCTCAGTGCATTCCCTTACCGAATACTGACGGGATCCCCATGCTAAATACAATCCCAATCTGCATCGGCATTCCTTGCCACAATAGTGGCAAGAAGGTAGGACTAGTGCTAGTATTGTAGATGCTCTCTGTGGTTCGTACAGGTGAGGTCTCTTTGCAGCTTCTCCATGCGGTGCTCTGGCTGGTGCTGATATGAAAGGCCGCTTCAGGTTGAACTCTCTCCTGGTGACGTACTCCATACGTCGAGCTGCAGCAAGGACGTCCGTATATGAAGTAGGTGCAACTGATCCGATCATTCTCTGTAGTTCAAAGTTTAGTCCATCAAAGAACTTTTCAGCCTTCTCCTCTTCTGTTAGGATCAGGGAAGGGGCAAAGCGACTCAGACGGATGAACTCTGCATTGTACTCTTCCACTGTCATACTGTCTTGAATGAGACGGTTGAACTTGTACCGAAGTTCTGATCGAGCAATAGCTGGAATGTACATCTCCTGAAATAGTCTAGAGAACTCTTCCTAAGTGACTCAGTTTGGTCCGAGCCGTGTCTCCTCAGTTAACCACCAGTGATGTGCATTGTCCGTCAACTGCATCCGGACGACAGTCATCCAACGCTCTCTTTTGATGTTGAGTGTTTGTGAGCCACTCATGAACTTTAGTGGGATCCTCCTTGTTGAAAAGGTATGGGGCTTCAACTGGCAAAAATTGGTGATAGAGCCCATCGTTGGCCGTCATGCTGGTAGATTTGCCTGCTCCAGTACGGTCACTATACTGTTTCGCAGAGCCTCTTGTTGAATCTGTTGTTGAGCTACATCATTGCGTAGATCATTTAAAATATCTACTGCCCGTCCATAGCCTGCCCTTGTGGGAATATGGGCATTGGTGGAGTAAACTGTGGCGGAATATCATCTTACTGGATTCTAGAGGCATGCTAATTTGCTTGACTACTTTGATGAGTGGAGGGATCTCTACTTAATGGCGTCACTTCATCTTCTCCGTAGGTGGCTACAACACCTTGTTGTGCTCTTGCAGGAGTTTCATCATTTGCTCGTGGATCCATTACTCTGCATCCAAAATAAACTATAAGAGGCACACAGAGGAATGAAGGCAGAATACAAGTCAAGAAATTCAAATCCGATATAGAGATCAAGAACGATTCAATCAAGTGAATAAGATCCTATAACTTATCATATCCTTATTGTAGGCTTGCTCGGTCCCTAAGTTAAAACCGAAACAATTTTAGTCGTTGACCTGCATGGGCCACCACAAAAACTATGTCATACCCCAGTCCCAAAATACCAAGGGACTAGACACGTGACAATAGCCAGTAGCACACACCGATGGGCAAACCCAATTTAATGGACCCATCAAGGTGTACTTAAGCTATAAAACAACAGTAAGGAGCTATGGTACTAATCTCATCCACAGAAATAAATACAATCAATATCAGAAATATAAAGCAATATCAAGTCTCAATAAATATCTCGGGGAACAACCCGATAATATGTCTGATACAGCAGTTCAATAGACATGAAATAGAAGTCCAACAAATAGAAATAACTGAGTATAATAAACCAGATACTCAGAAGAAATCCTATACGATCACCTCGTCCTCTGGTTCTGGTACTGCTCCATTGTCAGCTCCTGTCACGTACACCTCAGGGTAGATCTCCTCTGCTAAACCTGGGGACATAATCCAGATTCTAGGTCCTCAGGGGACATAGCAAGGTACAAGAATAACTCAAGCCAAAATAAATGCAGTACAATAATAAATGAATCAATAGGGCAAACTATACAACCAGCTAAGTGATATGCAATATGAGAGCATGAATCATACTCATGCTGAGACTACTATAGGCTCTGTGTCAGGAAAACCCATAGCAGTATTCTCTCGAAGGTCCAGTACATGTGCCAAAGCTCTATGTCAGAGTCTAAGGCACCTCCAGATAACTATATATATATATATATATATATATATAATATAATCAGCCTTTAGTATGGTAAGTCTCTCTCCACCCAATATAATCATACGTCTCATGTCCATGACACGCAAGATCATATCTAATGCAGCAAGTCATAATAATATCTAAGCACATGCAATATCTATGTCACGAATTATGTAACCTATACAGAATCACCATGAATATCTCAGAAAGATTCTGTCTCATGAATAGTGTCAGGTGTCCTGTGGTATGACGTACTTGATAATGCAAGTACGAGAATATATAGGGTCTCGATATCCATGTCTAGGTGACGTTACATAACTCCGCGTACGGCGTTGACATCCGAATATTATTCGGACGTTAAGTAATGTCACATGGTCCTAGGTTGAACAGATACAACATATAAATAAATCAAGAAAATAACATGTAGTAATTACTGCAAGATTGGCAAGGTACACTTGCCTGGGGTTTGGTTACCAACTGATGCTCTGGTATCAGCGGAATCTGCAGGTACTACTCCGGTTACTAAAATAAACGTTATCATTATGTTCAGAAGATATCAAATAGCTAGAATTGCCTGTCCATAAGTCCAATTTGGACACAGGGGCAAAAGTGACAGTTTCTGGTCAAAGCAGGGTCCATTGTGGCCCGCTTCGCACCGAAAATGTGTCAGAGACAATGTTCTCCAAATTCGTCAAACTTAGTGTCTACAAGTCTAGAACAATAATATGAACCCAACGGAATATCCAGAACTGGATTCCGATGAGCCGATCAAAAAATTGCCCATCAAGTGGAGCCGTGGGGCCCACGATACGCACCTAGACTTGCATGCTTGCTTGAATATGATATTTTGCATATTATCTTGTATCGCACTTAGACTTGCATCCTTGATTGAATATGATGATCGCCTTGAATAGTATAAAGGATAGTCCACAATATACACGCTAGAGTCTTTAAAGGAATAAATATGGCTCACGAGACACGCTGCGCACCAGAGTTATTAAATAAATTGGCATATCGTGCATGAACTGCTTTCCTTGCCTGTTTGCTTGTATATCGAACATGAACTCTATTTTTTTAATAGATATTTTCAAAAGAAGTAATATGACTCCGCTCTTGTACTGCATGTAACGAATCTAGGTAAAACTAGAAAGATTATTAGTAATGTAATATTTTATAACATAATTACTTAGTGTTGGTTTTAGTGAATGATGCATCTGTTCGTTGATTTTAGACTCACCAGTACGTTCTCCAAAGTGCTGATCAACCAACCGTTTGCTTGTTTGCATGTGCTGGATCGTCCGAGGAAGCGATAGTCATGCCTCATCCCAAGACCCAGAAATCTGGTGTAGATGCATTGAGCCGTATCGAGATATTTTGTGCTGCTTTTGTATAGAGGGACATAATGTATGGAATAATGTCATTGTATTCAGAGAATCTCGTACATTGACCTTTGTCCCGAATACTCAGATGGATTATTGTTTGTAATATTGTCCCTCCGCTGCGTACGCGATCAGTTCAATGATCAAAACTTTAAACGATGTTGCCTTGTGCGAGCGCAACCCAGGCTCGTACGGTACCACGCCTCGATAGCAAACGACATACGTCCCGTGGGAGGGCCAGGGCACGGTGATTCGCGCCTGGCGGGAGCGTAGTCGGGACCTTCGGGATCAGGGCATGGCAACCGTCGCTGGGGGAGGGTTCAAAATTTTGGAAAGAAAGAAATGGACTCTGAACCCTATATGAAAATATTTTAGCGACATCTCAAATGGACGTCACTAAACATCGCAGTAAATATAAATTAACGACGTGTTATAGGTCGTCAAACGTCACTATTTTTAAAATTTTAAAATAACTTAGACTTATATTAAAAGACGTCACTAAACGTCATTGTTTACAAAAAAATGAGCGATGTTCAGCGACTCCTAACGACATATATTCCCTCATTACTGAAAGTTAGTTGATTAAAGTTGTTAACCGTCGCTATTTGATGTATTGCGACATATTTTTTTGGAGTCGCTAAATTTATGAAAATTAGCGACGTTATTTTTTGACGTCGCTAATAACATCGCTAATTGGCCAAATTTTGGTAGTTTATGAGCGTATACTAGTGTAGTGTTGGGCCATGAATAGAACCTACGATCGATTGATAAGAAGCAGATATAGAAGTTTGCTAAATCTTTGTTTGCTTATATTATAGAATTATCTGATAGGAGTGTATTCATGCATCGGTCTAACAACTTGTGCACAAGGTATTGGAACTCTCGAGCGGTATCCTGGGGCATTGAGAACCGTTCGGCCTGGGAAAGGCTAATCGGAACACCCTGAGGCAATGAAGTCCTCGCTATTAGGCGGATGTTTATGTCTATTAGTTAGCTAGTTCACGTGTCAAAAGCAGCCATTTTGAGCGTATTTTGGTGTAGTTTTGGGTCGTGATAACACCGCTACTAATCTTGGGTTTCTCATGGGCCATCATGTAGTTAGGCTGCATGTAGCATTTTAGCCTTCTTGCACACCTAACCGTTTGATGCAGAGATGAACAGGAAAGAGTACCTATATGTTTATGTAAATTGCTGCTAACTTATTGGTCTGTAGCTGGGATAACCATTCAGCGAAGAGTAAGAATCACTAACTAAATGATGTACTCATTATTAATTTTGTTTACTATCTTGTATTGCTCCTAGACTTGCATGCTTGACTTGAATATGCTGATGTTCCCTTGATAAGATAAATAGTCCACTAGATGCTGCTTATGTTCCTTAGTGATAACAGATATGGCTCACTATATATGCTGCGCACTTCACGATAGAACACTTCCTACTGTATGCTTGAATGTATTGAATATATAAACCGTTTTCAAAGATATATTTTTGAAAGAAGTAATTTGACTCCAATCTTGTGCTGCATAAAATGAACCTAGGTAAAAGTAGCAAAATCACTAGCAATATAATATTTTATCACATGCTTACTTAGTTTTGGTTTTAGAGAGTGTTGCTTCTGTTCGTTGTTTTATACTTACTAGTGCTTTCCCGAAAGTTTTAACCTCCACCAGTTCTGTTCGTAGGTGCTATCCTCATCCTCAGGAGCCGAAAAACATATCTTTGAAAAAGGTATGATATCCCTTCTTCGAACTTATATGATTGTCCAAAGAAGCGATAGCATATCCTCTTCCTAATGAGCCAAAAATCTGGAGTCGATGCCTTGAGATGTATCGAGATGTTTAGAGTTATTTTTTATATAAAGGGATGTAATGTAGGGAACAATATCATTGTATTATGTATATAATATGTAAGATAATTGGAAAGCCTTGTAATCATTTCAGATATCAATAAAGAGCTTATTTTTATATACCAATGTGTTTATTTACTTTTTTAAAATATTGTGCTGCTACTTCTGTCTTGAATAGTTTATTTGTCCTTGTTCAGAGCCTTGGCCTTGTGCAAATGCAACTTATTCTTGCACGGTATCACATCCATGCAACACAAGGCACTAAACGAGGACGATTGGCCCTTGTAGGAACGGGACGTGACATAGTGGTATCAGAGTAACTCGATCCTTTGGCCATTACGTTGCTTCACTTCAATTTAGAGATTTCCTAGATATTGATGTTGTAATGAGTGTTACATACAATAAGTCTATAGATATTTTCAAAGATGCGCGCAAAAGTTTTCTTGATTATTTTCTTGATGGATGGAGAGATATGATTTCATGATTCTTGAATTGCTAGTATTTTATCGATTGATGATGGCGAGGGATGTGGACTATCGCTGCTCGTGATATCGTAAGTTTCTTCTTGAGTTTCGAGGACAAATTTTTTTTTTTGGGTAAGTATGTAATGTCCCGCTCTGCGATGGCACTATAAAAAAGAGATATCGATTTGCTGACTCAAAAAGAAAACCTTTCGGAAGAGCTCATTCTTGAACTAGAAGACGACTGATCTAGGTGAGTGGGCAGAACATTATTCTCTGATTCTTTCACGCCTTAATAATGAATCTAAGTTTTGTTATGCTTGTTGCTAAGAAGATTAATGTTACCTTTACAAGAATGATAGATCATGACCCAGTATTCTAACTAAAGAACTTATATGATAGTATTAACAGATGAACCTTGCCATGCTAAGTAAAGAATAGTATGTTGCTTGCTAGGTTACACTGACATGACTATCGAACGAACATTTTTCATGCTAATAAGAAGAGTAAAAGAATGATTGAACATGTCAATTTATGGTATGCTAAACAAGAGTAGAACTGCATGCTTAGCTAGAAGAGATAGAAGAACCGTGTCATGCTTGCTTAAGTAGAGATCGTTTATATTTTTTTTTTTCATTGATGCAAAATATAGAATTGTAGCATGCTAGATTTATAGAACTGTTACTGGTTTCATGTTAAAAGAACTTTTGCTTGAAACATAGAATTGTTCTCGAACTCGTTCAGAGAATGGCTTGATCACGTGTCAAAGTAGCTAGTATTAGCATATACTAGTTTAGTGTTGGGCCGTAAATAGAATATATCGATCGATTGATAAGAAGAAGAGATGGAAGTTTGTTAAATCTTTGTTTGCTTGCATTATAGAACTATCTAATAGGAGTGCATCCATGCATCGGTCTGACAACTTGTGCGCAAGGTATCGGGTCTCTCGAGTGGTATCCTGGGGCACTGGGAACCTTTCGTCCTAGGAAAGGCTAATCGGAACACCCTGAGGGAATGAAGTTCTCACTATTAGGCGGGTGATTATGTCTATTAGTTAGCTGGTTTATGTGTCAGAGCAGCCATTTTGAGTGTATTTTGGTGTAGTGCTAGGTCGTGATAACACCGCTACTAATCATGGGTTTTCCATGGGCCATCATGTAGTTAGGGTACATGCTAGTGTTTTAGCCTTCTTGCACACCTAACAGTTTGATGTAGAGACGAACATAAAATAGTAAATATATGTTAATATAAATTACTGCTAACTTGTAGTTCTGTTGCAGGGATAACCGTTCAGCGAAGAGTAAGAATCACTAAATAAATGATGTACTCATTATCAATTTTGCTTACTATCTTGTACTGCTCCTAGACTTGCATGCTTGACGTCAATATGCTGATGTTTCCTTGATAAGATGAATAGTCCACTAGATGCTGCTTATGTTCCTTAGTGATAACAGATATGGCTCACGATATATGCTACGCACTTCATGATAGAACACTTCCTACTGTATGCTTGAATGTATTGAATATGCAAACCGTTTTCAAAGATAAAAGATACATTTTCGAAAGAAGTAATCTGACTCTAATCATTTGCTGTATGAAAAGAACCTAGGTAAAAGTAGCAAGATCACTAGTAATATAATGTATCGCATGCTTACTTAGTCATGGTTTTAGAGAGTGTTGCTTCTGTTCGTTATTTTATACTCACCAGTACTTTCCCCAAAGTGTTGATCCCCCACCAGTTCTGTTCGCAGGTACTGGATTGTCCGAAGAAGCAATAGTATATCCTCATCCTCAGGAGCCAAAAATCTGGAGCCGATGCCTTGAAATATATCGAGATGTTTAAACCTATTTTCTGTATAAAGAGATGTAATGTATGGAACGATGTCATTGTATTTTGTATATAAGATGTAAGCCAATTGGCAAGCCTTTTAATCATTTCAGATATCAATAAAGAGCTTGTTTTCATATACCATTGTATTCATTTACTTTTCTGCAATATTGTTTCACTACTTTTGGCTTGAATAGATTATTTGTCCTTGTTCAAAGCCTTGTCCTTGTGCAAGCGTAACTTAGCTTATACGATATCACGCCCATGCGAGGACGATCGATTCCGTAAGGCCCTAAGCAAGGATGATCGGCCCTTGCAGGAATAAGACGTGGCAGCCTGCGCCGCCTGTGCGCCCTGTATTACACAGAGCAGACAGCGCCGCACTCGCCGCCCACGCGCCGAAAGTAACAACACGCTGTCAAAGCTGTGCGACGCACGCAATCACGTATACGCCAACACACATTGTCTCGCACATGCGCCAACAACCCATATGCCCACTACCGCGCATAGTCGAACATCACCGAGATTCATCGCGCATGATGTGCGCATAGCTGCACATGACTCCTCGAACATATGCCTCTACACATATGTCCGCGCATGCGCCCACGTATAGCTCGCGAATAGCTGCGCATATAGCCAGCACAAAGATTCGCATATGTCCGCGCATGCGTCCGTGCATGCAAATAATACATGATCACAAGCGCCATGCGACGACGGGCTAAGTGCGCCATAAAAGCACCACTTTGTGCCCTTCGCACGACTACGAGCACGAGTCCGATTCCGTTCGCTAAGACTTAGCTCCTAAGGATTCCCAAAGAGAGTGACAAAACAAAGATTGTTCCTTGTGACATACACTTAACCCTCTAGGAATATCAACCCACATGGGCCACCACACCCCATATATATATATGCCAATACCAAGCATAGATATATATATTGAGATATACCCCATGGTGGTTTTCCAATGTGGGACTAAAAGTTCCCAAAGACAAGTGAAAACACCAACAAATTATACAACTTAATTTTCCAATAGAATTTAAAAAAAGACAAAAAAAAAAACCATTCTCCTCCTCCCCGTCCCCTTTCACCTCTCTCTCAATCTCCATCTCCCTTTCCCACTGGTTTTCTCTCCCCAACTGCAGCGACAGCGGCAATGACAACAACGGAGGATGTATGGCAACAGTGGCAGAGAAGCGGCACTGGTAGCTGCAGTGGTCCATCAGCCAGCTTATTGTTGCTCTCTCTCTCAAAGGAGGGAGGAGAGAATGAGAAAGAGAGAATGATGGGAGAGGAATAATTTGATGAAAAATTATTATATATTTTTGTTAAATTGAAAAAAGTTAATACTTGATCACTGACGGATGATATTGACTTGAAAATATTGTAGTGATTAGTATGATATTAAAGTTTAGGGTGTCAAGTTTAGTTGAGGATATCAAAATTGAAATTAAACCATTAAAAAAAAAAATCAAACTAACTCATAACGGCTCCAGAGACAAAAATTCAATTGACTTCGATTATCAAACAACAAGATTAAATTCTTTTTCCACTTGTTATTGAACTCCAATTAACATTCTGAATCATGATACTACAAACAATTCCGACTTCTGAACTGAAAGTTACGTCCTTCATCCTCGCTCAGTCGAGTCGATCGACGCAATTGGTCGTACATAGATTATTAGTTTTTAGCATAGCTGATGCCAGAGAGACAGAGTGAGTGAGCTTCCAGTTAGCCAAATTTTACTAATCAAGATATTGCCAAGTCAACAAAAGACGTACAATCCTCCAATTAATAAACACATAACATGATTCCCTCTCTGAAACATGTAGCAGCAATACATCCAAAGCATCGTGCCACACTTTACATTCACATTCTTGCTTTCAGCAGCCCGGTCTCTTTCTGATACTAAACCTTATCGGCATTAGTTTAACTCTATTTACTATGAACAATATTCCCTCGGCATTAGTTTAACTCTATTTACTATGAACAATATTCCCTCACTTAACTAATGATACTCTTAATCTAGTTTAATTAAAGTCAGTCTGTGGGGATTAACAGGACAAGCAATGGGAGCTTCAATATCACTGTCCCTAGAGTCCAAAGACTCGTTCCAAAGCTCCAAATTCTGTGTATTTTTCCAAACCGCGTGACTGGTACTTTGACACCCAATGCTCACTTGAGTGGGAAAGGTTGGAGAAGTATATATAAGCACTTACACTTCCCTCCACAGAAAAGTATAAGGAGATCGAGATCAACCAACAACATCCACAAGCAAGCATGGAGAGGGCTAGAGCAGACTTGGACTTGCCCGGTTTCCGATTCCATCCGACGGAGGAGGAGCTGCTCGACTTCTATCTCCGGCAGATGGTCCGCGGGAAGAAGTTCAACGTCGAGATCATTGGAACCATCCATCTCTATCGATACGACCCGTGGGAGCTACCGAGTATGTATTCGCAATTTCGTATTATATGCCGGGTTCATCGTGTACCTTCGATGCTAATCGTTAGATTGTATAAACCTAACGGTTGAGGATGAAGTGACCACGGTGGATCCGACACATAGAATAATTTCTCAATAGTAGGACTAATTACTGAAAATTTGGTTACTTGGGCAGGGTTGGCGAAGATAGGGGAGAGGGAGTGGTACTTCTTCGTTCCGAGGGATCGGAAGCAGACGAACGGAGGGAGGCCGAACCGGACGACGGAGCGCGGGTTCTGGAAGGCCACCGGGTCGGACCGGCCCATACGCAGTGCAGCCGACCCGAAGCGTCTCATCGGACTCAAGAAGACCCTCGTGTTCTACCAGGGCCGGGCGCCGCGAGGATCGAAAACCGACTGGGTCATGAACGAGTACCGCCTACCTGACAACTCACCCTCCTCCTCTCAGGTTCCTTCTCCAAAGGTAGATAGTTTGAACATGTACACCACACATAATTTTTCTGATCACTACTATGACTATTCAAGTGACTACTATAATTTAGGATAATTGACTAAACAAAGATTGTTGGAATAATATAAGCGCTAAATTATTCAACGATTGTGCTTCTTGTAAAGTAAAATATACTTTGACATTTTTCATTCCAAATTTTTAGTATAGACAATAGTTTCAAAGGCTCTTGTAATGTTGGTTGCTTATGATTCTCTTTTAATACTAGTTTTGTCAGATATTATATTTTGTCCAACATATACATTTTTTTATTCGATTTTATTACAATTACAATTATGTTGTAGTGAATCAATCGGACCTACAGTCCTTAATACAATATTTTTATGTACGTACACAGGAGGACATTGTTTTGTGCAAAATATATCGCAAGGCGACGTCACTGAAAGAGCTGGAACAGAGAGCAGCAATGGAGGAAGAGGCCAGGGCTAATTCACAAGGCGGCAGCGTGTCGGTCACAGACACCGGCAACTTGTTGTCCTCCGATCTCGAGACCTTCCATATGTTGACGGCTTTTGACTTTTGCGACTACAGGGATCAGGCGGAGGAGGTGGTAAAAGAAGAGGCGGTAGTAATCGCATCGTCCTCGCCACCGTCGCCGTCGTCATTGTCGTCGGTCGTTCACCCGGTGGACCTGCCGGAGCTTCAGGTTCCTACTTATAGCTTGGATTGGATGCAGGACCCTTTCTTGACGCAGCTGAGGAGTCCGTGGCATGACCTATCTCCATACAGCAATTTGCTCAATTTCTAAGGAAATAAGAGATTGGGTGGGTTCGGTTTGGACTTAGAGTCATTGGACCTGAATGAATATTGACTTGACGGGTCGGAGGGTTCTGTGTTTATTTGTCAAAAGGGAAAATAATGTATAAATCTGATAGTGGCAAGACAAGTTTGTCAACCCAGAAGTTGGGTCCCAAAAACTTCAATAATGAAAAAATATGGTGTAAATTGGAAACCTATGTTTTATTTTGCATAGATATGTAAGTTTATTAAGTGAGCATTTGGTAGCTCTATAAAGTTAGAAGCTCTGAAGCAACACACATTTCAGGAGAATTTAATCATTGACATTGAAGATTCAGGACTACAAAGCAGCGCAGAAGATGGAATTAAAGGACTATGCTAGGACTACAACCAAATGTCTACAATCCTCTTACAACTGCTACATGGCGGTCATATGACGTCCACGTGGCGGCTGTCCATTAGAGTAGGAGGAGAGGTGGGACCCGGTGGCTGTCCGAGTGGTCGCTACATGACTGGAACGTCACGTGGCGGTCGTTCATTGGGGAAGAGGTGGGGTCGGGTGTGGCCCACATAGCAGGAGGGTGAGAGGGTTATAAGAATGTTGTAAGCATTTGGTAGTAAACTTAGCATTATTGTGGAAATTTCATGGATTAAAAACATCAGTAGCGTTTCTCTCGAGATAAAATCCCATTTGCGAGTACACAAGGAGATCTTATTGACCAGTTAAACTAAGATAAAGTATGTTGGTGTTTTTCACTTAATTTTGGAAGTTTTAGTCCCACATTAGAAAATCACCAATGTGTATATCTCAATATATAGATTTGTCTAGTATTGATATATGCACATGGAATGGTAGTCCATGTGGGTTGACTTTACTAGAGGGATTAAGTGTGAACTCTATTATGACAATCTTTGTTTTGTTATCACCTTTGGAAAGTTTTTCTTAAGAACTAAGCCCCTCGGGCTAGGGCTCAAGGACGCAA
The DNA here is from genome assembly GCA_036927795.1 of Iris macrosiphon. Taxonomy (NCBI): domain Eukaryota; kingdom Viridiplantae; phylum Streptophyta; class Magnoliopsida; order Asparagales; family Iridaceae; genus Iris; species Iris macrosiphon. The sequence continues at coordinate 191,216,632 of JAYESA010000002.1, read as the reverse complement.
AGTGGTACTTTGTTAGCGCACTTTGCACTTAGTACTTCAGCATGCGGCCTGGAGTTTTCTCAGGCCGCATATGTGTTATTTTCTTCTATATATAGAAGACCTCCTCATTCATTTGAGGAGAGAGAAAACATATGAAAAATCGAGTATACCAGATCATATGCGACCCAGAGTGTCCCCTTGCACATTGTGCTTTCCGAGTGTTTTCGAAGGTGACATGGAGCATTCTGGAAGTTCATTTGTGAACTTGCTGGTTCCTGGGGGCAGATCGTCTGTACGGAAAATCTTGCTTTGTGCAACGGTAGTTTTGACCACCCCAGCAAAGAGCTTTTCTTCAGCATTTCTCTTTGCTTCGTTATTTCTCATTGTAGCGTCTGCGAACGTAAAGAGAAGAATATTTTTTTGTTGCTTGTTGTAATATTCATTATGTTTGGAGTTTTTTTGTAACATGTTCTTGGTTCATGCTTCGTTGGTGTAAACCCCCTGATTTTTCAAAATTTTTAAATTTGGATTTTACACAATTTTCTGGAATTTTCTGAAATTTTCTGAGATTTTTCTGAATTAAAATCAGGGTTTTAAATATTAAATAATTTTTTATAGATAATATATAATATTAAAATATTATGGAAATAATATTTTTGGGTGTAAAATGAAAAACTGGACTTAGGGTAATTTTTCTGGAATTTATCGGGCCCCGGACCTATTTTAAAACACCTAAAAACTATTATTTATTTATTAAATAATTATTTATTGATTTATTTAACTATTTTATTCAGTTATTAAATAAATTAATAAAACCCACTGGACCCAGCCCACCAGAGCCCGGCCCAAAGCCCAACCCGCTCGCCCTATCGGGTCGGGTCGGGTCTGCCCGAACCCGACCCGCCGCACCCGAACCCGCCTGACCCCTCTCCCCCACTGCCCGCTTCCCGCGCCGCCCCGCCCGGCCGCCCGCCCGCTCCGCGCGGCCCATGACCCCGACTCCTCCGCCCCCTCCGCCGGCACGGCTGCCACGCCCCCCCTCTCTCCGCCTCGCTCGGCCTTCCCCCTCCCTATAAATCCCTCTCCGATCTCCCCCTCCACCGCCATAGCCACCACTCCGCCACCGCTGCCTCCGCCGCCACCGCTCCGCCCAGCCCCGCCGTGAGCCGCCCAGCCGCAGCTCCCTCCTCCGCCTCCTTCTTCTTCCTCCTCCGCCTCCTTCTTCTTCCTCCTCCCCGGCCGCCCAGCCGCAGCAGCAGCTGCTCCGGCGCCGCCGCCGTCAGCCAGCGTCGTCGTCCGACCTCCTCGCCGAGCTATCCCCGGCCCCCTCAGCCCGGCCGCCCCAAGCCGCCGGAGCTCCGCCGCAGGAAACCCTAACCCTAATTCCTTGGTTTAGGACACTGTCCGTGTCGAGTCGGACACGGTGAATCCCCGGCTTTTGAGCCCTGTTGAGGTACTCCTAACTCTTTGCTCGTAACCCCGTTTTCGATTCCGTCTTTTGCATCGCGAAGCCTGCGTGACCCTCTCGGTGCCCGTACAACCCGCTCGGGGCATCGCGTCCTGTGGCGATCGCACACCGCGATCCAAAAACAAGAAAAACAATGCCCCGATTCACCACGGAACTGGGTACGTCCCGCCAAACGGGACGACTTGGTCGCACGCGGTCTTCACAGATACGTGCGCGCCGTCGATACGGACGTGTGAGATTTTGCAGAAGTCGATTCGGGTGTGCGTGCACACCGGGATCAACGCGTATCCGCGGACATCGTCCCGTATCCGACTTTTCTGTATTTTATCCTAACTTTGTGTACACACGTCGGATTGAAACAAAACTTGCGCCATCGGACTCGTAGCGATATGCTGGTCCTGTGACCCAAGTTTGGTTCGATTCTGAGAATGTTGACGAAATCGCGTGTCGTGGGCCCCACAGGCCCCGCTCGACGGGCGATTTTGTGATCGGCTCATCGGAATCCAATTCTGGAAGTTCCGTTGGGTTCGTATCATCGTTCCTGACCTGTTAACACTAAGTTTGGTGATTTTGGAGACCTTTGACCCTGACACATTTTTCGGTGCAAAGCGGGCCCACATGTGGACCCCGTTTGACCCAAAATTGTCGATTTTGTCCTTGTCTCCAAATTGGATCCAAGGACAGGCATTTTTAGCTGATTGATATTTTCTGGATCTGATGGTGATGTTTATTTCAGCAACCGGAGTACCGCCTGCAAGTCCAGCTGAAGTCAGAGCCGCAATTGGAACCAGAACTACAGGCAAGTGTACCTTGCCAAACCCTGCAGCTTTGCTACTTATTTTCCTTGACTTGTTTATTCATTAGTGGGCAATTAAAGCTTGCCAATTCGCAGTGATGACTGTTATAGTACTTTACTTGAGTTCTTGTAGACTTCATATATAATCTTGTTTAACTATTCAACCCAGGACCGAGTGGCTTTACTTAGCGTCCGATTACTAGTCGGGTGCCAACACCGTACGCGGCATTGTGTATCATCACATAGACCTGGATACCAAGACCCTGTACTTCTCGTACTTGTCTTATCAAGTACAACATGACCCAGGACACTGGACACTATTCATGAGACAGAATCTTCCTGAGATATTCATGGTGATTCTGTGTAGGATACATATGCCTGACATATACAGTTTACATGCTTAGTTTATATCCTGACTTGTAGCATTAGCTTTGATCGTGCGTGTCATGGACATGAGACGTGAGATTTCATTGGGTGGGGAGAGTATTACCATAACAAAGGCTGATTATATTATATTGACATCTGGATGTGTCTTAGTCTCTGACACAGAGCTATGGCACCAGTTCTGGCCCTTCGAGAAAATACTGCTATGGGTTTCTCCGACACTGATCATTTAGTAGCCTCAGCCTGAGTATGACTAAAACTCTCAACTTACATATCACTTAGCTGGTTATATAGTTTACCCTATGGTTTCATTTATTGCTGCACTGCATTTATTTTGGCTTGTATTTTCTGTACCTTGTTATGTCCCCTGAGGACCTGGAATGGACTATGTCCCCAGGTATAGCCGAAGAGATCTACCCCGAGGTGTACGGAATAGGAGCAATTCTCGGAACAGAACAGGAACCTGAGGACGAGATCGTGGCAGAAGACTTCTCCTGAGCACCGGCTTCATATACTCAGTATTTCTATTTCCAGTTGATTTATTTCCTGTCTATTTGCATTCGATGTACCAGACATATTCTCGGATTATTTTCGAGACACTTATTTGAGATTGCTTATTTATTCTATTGCATTATTTCTGGTATTTAATCTGTAATTATTAGTGTGGATGAGATTAGTATAGACTGTGACTTGTAATAATTATTTTATTTCCTGTTAGACTACAGCTTAAGCATGCCCTGATGGATCCATTAAATTGGGTTGTCCATCGGTGCGTGCTGCTGGCCATTGCCTCGCATCCAGTCCCTCGACATTTTTGGGACTGGGGCGTGACATAGTTTTTGTGGTGGCCCATGCAGGTCAACGACTAAATTATTCGGTTTCAACTTAGGGACCGAACAGGCCTGCAATAAGAATAGGATAAGTTTTTGGATCTCATCCACTTGCTTGAATCGTTCTTGATATCTACTCGAATTAATTTATTGACTTGCATCCTACCTTGATTCCTGTGCACCTCTTATTGTTTATTTTGGATGCAGGGAAATGGACCCACAAGAGTTCAACGAGACTCCCGTCGGAACACCACAAGCTACAGGTGTCACCTATGACGACGAAGTGACACCAGTTGGAGAAGTTCCATCAACTCAACAGAGCCAGCAGGCAGGTCAACCTACCTCCAGATTCCGGCGTGATGATATCCTACCTCCGTCGCAGTTCGTCCCACCAATGCCCGTGTTCCCACAAGGACAGCCGATTGACGGGCAACAGATATTCCAACTGATCTACGCGATGATGCAAGCCCAGCAATAAGTCCAACACGAGGCTCAGCGTCGTGAGGTTGAATTCTTGAGGAGCAGCATCGTAACTGCACTGGAGCAGGCCAACCTACCAGCTCGACGGCCATCGACGGGCTCAATCACTGACTTCCGCTAACTGAAGCCCCGTACCTTCTCAGGCAAGGAAGAGCCCACAGAAGTTCATGAATGGCTCACCAACATTCGGCATCAACTTGAAGCAGCTGAGCTTCTCCGGGAACGTTGGATGACTGCCGTCAGAATGCAATTGACGGACAATGCTCATCACTGGTGGCTATCCGAGGAGATACGGCTCGGACCAAACCGAGTTACTTGGGAGGAGTTCTCCAGACTCTTCCAGGAGATGTACATTCCAGCCATCGCTCGATCAGAACTTCGGGATAAGTTCAATCGCCTCACTCAGGATACTATGACGGTGGAAGAGTACAACGCTGAGTTCATTCGTCTAAGCCGCTTCGCCCCAACATTGATCCCGACAGAAGAAGGGAAGGCCGAGAAGTTCTTCGACGGATTAAACTTTGAGCTACAGAAACTGATTGGATCCGTCACACCAACATCATACTCGGACGTCCTTGCTGCGGCTCGACGCATGGAGCGCGTCACCAAGAGATAAACCAGTCTGAAGAGGTCTTCCCCATCAGCAACATCCAGAGCACCACAAGAAGAATCTGCAAAGAGACCGCACCAACAGCAGAAAGCATCTACACCACAAGTGATAGTCCTCCTTACTTGTCACTACTGTGGCAAAGCAGGCCATCTAGCCAGGGAATGCCGACGCAGGTTAGGACTATGCTTAGGTTGCGGATCCAGACAACATGCAGTGAGGGACTGCCCTGAGCGTAGAGAAGGAGCACCAAGGGCAAACCAACAAGCTCTACCAGCACCAGGAGGACATCAACCAAGGTCACCTTTGGCACCTCGACCAGCACCCTTCCAGCAGGCTCAGCAACAGCAGAGGGCACCCCCTCAAGGACGTGGACAAGCTTACGCGATGACTTTGGAGGACGCACAGACTCGTGGAGTAGCTAATGCGCGTAAGTGATTCATAGTTATCCGTTTCTAGTCTTGTTTTAGCTCGTGCCTATTGGTTCGTGACCTCAGCCCCAACCTAGTAATTTGTAACTTGTTAATAACAAACCTGGTTTTCATAAAAGTTGTAGTTCTTTTGCTTTAACTAGATTTTCTCTGGAAAGTGGATAACTTTCATTTTTAGGGGAACGGTATTTCCCTAAGTATCTTGTGATGTGTTTCGAACGATACTTGCAACCGTGTCATCTCTGCTGACCGATTATTCTTTGATTGCGAGGACGCAATCCTCTTAAGGGGGGTAAATTGTAAACCCCCTGATTTTTTAAAATTTTTAATTTTGGATTTTACACAATTTTCTGGAATTTTTTGGGATTTTTCTGTAATTAAAATCAGGATTTTAAATATTAAATAATTTTTTATAGATAATAGATAATATTAAAATTTTATGGAAATAATAATTTTGGGTGTAAAATGAAAAAGTGGACTTAGGGTAATTTTTCTGGAATTTATCGGGCCCCGGACCTATTTTAAAACACCTAAAAACTATTATTTATTTATTAAATAATTATTTATTGATTTATTTAACTATTTTATTCAGTTATTAAATAAATTAATAAAACCCACTGGACCCAGCCCACTAGAGCCCGGCCCAAAGCCCAATCCGCTCGCCCTATCGGGTCGGGTCGGGTCGGGTCTGCCCGAACCCGATCCGCCGCACCCGAACCCGCCTGACCCCTCTCCCCCACTGCCCGTTTCCCGCGCCGCCCCGCCCGGCCGCCCGCCCGCTCCGCATGGCCCATGATCCCGACTCCTCCTCCCCCTCCGCCGGCACGGCTGCCACGCCCCCCCTCTCTCCGCCACGCTCGGCCTTCCCCCTCCCTATAAATCCCTCTCCGATCTCCCCCTCCACCGCCATAGCCACCACTTCGCCACCACTGCCACCGCCGCCACCACTCCGCCCAGCCCCGCCGTGAGCCGCCCAGCCGCAGCTCCCTCCTCCGCCTCCTTCTTCTTCCTCCTCCGCCTCCTTCTTCCTCCTCTCCCCGGCCGCCCAGCCGCAGCAGCAGCTGCTCCAGCCCGCTCCGGCGCCGCCGCCATCAGCCAGCGCCGCCGTCCGACCTCCTCGCCGCGCTGTCCCCGGCCCCCTCCGCCTCAGCCCGGCCGCCCCAAGCCGCAGGAAACCCTAACCCTAATTCCTTGGTTTAGGACACAGTGTCCGTGTCGAGTCGGACACGGTGAATTCCCGGCTTTTGAGCCCTGTTGAGGTACTCCTAACTCTCTGCTCGTAATCTCGTTTTCGATTCCGTCTTTTGCATCGCGAAGCCTGCGTGACCCTCTCGGTGTCCGTGCAACCCGCTCGGGGCATCGCGTCCTGTGGCGATCGCACACCGTGATCCAGAAACAGGAAAAGCAACGCCCCGATTCACCCCGGAACTGGGTACGCCCCGACAAACGGGACGACTTAGTCGCGCGCTGTCTTCACAGATACGTGCGCGCCGTCGATACGGACGTGTGGGATTTCGCAGAAGTCGATTCGGGTGTGCGTGCACACCGGGATCAACGCTTATCCGCGGACATTGTCCCGTATCTGATTTTTCTGTATTTTATCCTAACTTTGTGTACACACGTCAGATTGAAACAAAACTTGCGCCATCGGACTCGTAGCAATATGTTGGTCCTGTGACCCAAGTTTGGTTTGATTCTGAGAACGTTGACGAAATCGCGTGTCGTGGGCCCCATAGGCCCCGCTCGACGGGCGATTTTGTGATCGGCTCATCGGAATCCAATTCTGAAAGTTTCGTTGGGTTCGTATCATCGTTACTGACCTGTTGACACTAAGTTTGGTGATTTTGGAGACCTTTGACCCTGACACATTTTTTGGTGCAAAGCGGGCCCACATGTGGACCCCGTTTTGACCCAAAATTGTCGATTTTGCCCTTGTCTCCAAATTGGACCCAAGGACAGGCGTTTCTAGCTGATTGATATTTTTTGGATCTGATGATGATGTTTATTTCAGCAACCGGAGTACCGCCTGCAAGTCCAGCTGAAGTCAGAGCCGCAATTGGAACCAGAACCACGAGCAAGTGTACCTTGCCAAACCCTGCAACTTTGCTACTTATTTTCCTTGACTTGTTTATTCATTAGTGGGCAATTAAAGCTTGCCAATTCGCAGTGATGACTGTTATAGTACTTTACTTGAGTTCTTGTAGACTTCATATATAATCTTGTTTAACTATTCAACCCAGGACCGGGTGGCTTTACTTAGCGTCCGATTACTAGTCGGGTGCCAACACCGTACGCGGCATTGTGTATCATCACATAGACCTGGATACCAAGACCCTGTACTTCTCGTACTTGTCTTATCAAGTACAACATGACCCAGGACACTGGACACTATTCATGAGACAGAATCTTCCTGAGATATTCATGGTGATTCTGTGTAGGATACATATGCCTGACATATACAGTTTACATGCTTAGTTTATATCCTGACTTGTAGCATTAGCTTTGATCGTGCGTGTCATGGACATGAGACGTGAGATTTCATTGGGTGGGAAGAGTATTACCATAACAAAGGCTGATTATATTATATTGACATCTGGATGTGTCTTAGTCTCTGACACAGAGCTATGGCACCAGTTCTGGCCCTTCGAGAAAATACTGCTATGGGTTTCTCCGACACTGATCATTTAGTAGCCTCAGCCTGAGTATGACTAAAACTCTCAACTTACATATCACTTAGCTGGTTATATAGTTTACCCTATGGTTTCATTTATTGCTGCACTGCATTTATTTTGGCTTGTATTTTCTGTACCTTGTTATGTTCCCTGAGGACCTGGAATGGACTATGTCCCCAGGTATAGCCGAAGAGATCTACCCCGAGGTGTACGGAACAGGAGCAATTCTCGGAACAGAACAGGAACCTGAGGACGAGATCGTGGCAGAAGACTTCTCCTGAGCACCGGCTTCATATACTCAGTATTTCTATTTCCAGTTGATTTATTTCCTGTCTATTTGCATTCGATGTACCAGACATATTCTCGGATTATTTTCGAGACACTTATTTGAGATTGCTTATTTATTCTATTGCATTATTTCTGGTATTTAATCTGTGATTATCTGTGTGGATGAGATTAGTATAGACTGTGACTTGTAATAATTGTTCTATTTCCTGTTAGACTACAGCTTAAGCATGCCCTGATGGATCCATTAAATTGGGTTGTCCATCGGTGCGTGCTGCTGGCCATTGCCTCGCATCCAGTGCCTCGGCATTTTTGGGACTGGGGCGTGACAGTTGGAATCGAGATATATCAGATGAGGAATTCTTGTGTGAATCTTTGATCTCGACGACAACTTGGGTTCCAGCAGAGAGCGGACCTTCGGGTCTCTCTAGGAGCTCTGCTCTGGCCCGTATTCTACTATCTTTGATCCGTCTCGGGACTAACAATCTCAAAACAAGATCCGAAGAAAGAGGTAGAATAATTCGATCAAATCTTCTCGGCAACAAGTTTTCACAAACTTGAGAAGATTGACGGGATACACTTCGAACATTTAGATGACGGAATGAGTCATTTGTCAAATGTTGAAAGTGAATTATCGAAAACTTTTATTTTTCAGGATGGAGGAGTTAGCGTTTGAAGGATGCGCATTCCAGTTGAAAGAAAGATTACAAGATAACCAAGGATTGCAGAGTTTGCTCATGACAGGACTTAGCGCAAGACAGTTCTTGGCAGTTGGCAAGACTTGGCCGCATGGCAGTCTATTGCTGCATGGCAGTATCTTGCCGCATGAAAACTCTTACTGCATGGAAGTGCAATGAAGGTCTTGGCGCATGGCAGAGCTGGCCGCATATGTCATGCCCCAATCCCGAAGGTCCTGACAATGCACCCGCCGGGCGCGAATCACCGCACCCCGGCGCTCCAGCGGGACGTATATCATTTTCCATCGATGCGTGATGTCGTGCGAGCATGGGGTTGCGCTCGCACAAGGCAACATCGTTAAAGTTGTGGCTATCATCAAACCGATCAAGCACGCAGCGGAGGGACATTGTTACAAACAATAATCCATCTGAGTAAACGGGACAAAACTTAAGGCACGAGGTTCTCTGAATACAATAGAATCGTTCCATATATTATGTCCATCTATACAAAATCAGCTCAAAACATCTCGATACGGCTCAAGGCATCGACACCAGATTTCTCAATCTTGGGGTTGAGGTGCGGCTATCGCTTCCTCGGACGATCCAGTACCTGTGAACAAGCAAACTGTTGGTGGGTCAGCACTTTAGAGAAATTACTGGTGAGTATAAAATCAACGAACAGAAGCAACATTCACTAAAACCAACACTAAGTAATTATATTGTAAAACATTAAATTACTAGTGATCTTTCTAGTTTTACATAGGTTTGTTACATGAAGTATAGGAACCGAGTCATATTACTTCTTTTGGAAACATCTTTGAAAACATATTTCATGTTCGATATACAAGCAAGCAGGTAAGGCAAGTAGTTCATGCACGATAAGCCAGTTCAATTTCTATCTCTGGTGCGTAACGTGTCTCGTGAGTCATATCCATATCTTTAAAGACTCTAGCATGCATCTAGTGGACTATCCTCTTATACTATTCAAGGTGATCATCATATTCAAGCAAGCATGCAAGTCAAGGTGCGATGCAAGACAATATATAAAATAATATATCACTTATATAGTGATTCTTACCCCTTGTCGAATGGTTATCCCTGCAGCAGACATACAAGTTAGCAACGTATGTATATATAAACAAGGTTCTCTTTCCATGTTCGTCTCTACATTAAACAGTTAGGTATGCAAGAAGGCTAGCCTAGCATGCGCCCTAATTATATGATGGTCCACGGAAAAACCCATGAATACTAGTTGTAACTACAAGCATAGGCTAACTATTGACGGATCAGCTAATAGTTGTTGAGATACATGGTTGCTATGCACTAAAATATGCTCAAAATAGCAGCCGAGACTCATGGTTCAGCACTACACTAAAAGCCATACCCCCCTAATCTCGATGATTTCAAGCCTCTGGTGTTTAGATTAGTCTCTCCCAGGACAAACGGTTCCGAGTGCCCCAGGAACCGTTCAAGAGATCCATTACCTTGTGCACAAGTTGTCAGATCAATGCATGAATACAATTCTATCAGATACAAACTATATGATGCATTTGTCTGTGAACAAGCAAACATAATATCAAGCGATATAGCTAGAGCTCTCAATTCTCTTCTATTCCATCAATTAGATAGATTCAATCATTTTGATAGGTTCAATCTTCTTTCTTTCAATCAATCGATAGGTTCAATTGAATACAATACAAGTTATTCAAACAGTTATATCTTTCGAGCATCAATGACAAGCAAAATGTGGCACGATTCTCCTATCTCTTTTAGCTTATGTAATAACCCACTCCGGTCAAACCAGAGGGCCGATTCAAACGGCACAAGTGTAGCAAACCGATCCACCTTGCTCAGCGAAATGGCTCATTCAATGCAAAGGCATTCAGACTTTAGAGGCGCGTTCGGAGCCTCGCTCGACTGATGCGATTTATCGCTAAGGTGGGTGGCCCCGGTGAACCTGTCCCTACTTAGCTGCACACTAAGAAAATAAATGATACATGCTAGTTTTCAGGCAATAATTTTTGCATGCTAATAAAAAAGATGAACGCACATGGCTAAGGGGATAACCCTGCCTTATCATTGCATAGAACATGGAGATCTTACTTGCTATTTGCGTAATTGGGCTATTAAGTTGAAATATAGTAGCTTCTTATATATATATGCCACAAAAGTAGTTTGAGTTCATACTGAGGCATTGTACCGCACAAAACATGACACAGGATAGAGTATAATCATGTTGCATACATAGACGAGGAAGACTATCAAGTAGTCATTCCGAGTTAGGAGGAGGAAAGAAAAGAAAGTACTCGGGATATCCAGATCACCGAGGCAGTCTCTAATCAGGCAGCTGCGTAAAGAAGAAAGATCCGAGTGTAGTTCTCGACAAGATTGAACCGAGTTGTTTCTCGGCTAGGATTAGAAGTGGGAGAGTAGTTACATGGTCACGGATAATTGGTTGCGCATCAGGTAGAGATGAGTCCTTGACACGATTACTGAGACATCCGAATTATGTCGGCCTGGGAGGACAGTGACAGTGTAGTCCTGGTAATATGCTAGCTGATGACTAGCGGGCGAGAACGGGACATCCAACAAGGCTTGCTACCGACCTGGATGGTCGCCAACTCGTCGGATGGTTTGGGAATCCCAGCAAGGCTAGCAACCGAGCTAGAAAGACAGTCGTTCCATCGCAGATCGTGTCCAATATGGCTAACAAAGTCAGTAACCTTCATATAGATAAGTCATGCTTGCATAGTGGCTATCCGCATTCATAAGAGGAGTAACATAAAGGAGTACATTCGCACGATATTTTGCATATTTAGAATGGATGCACGGTAACAAACATAGTTCGAGTAGAATGGGTCTGAGGCAGAGACACACACATAACACTTGGATTTCATATATGTTCTTTGTTATTTAGTAGATCATTATTTATATTGTTGAAATATGACAGGGAAGGCTGAATGGTAAGAAATGGTAAGACAAACTCAGTTGTTCATTATTATGACACTCTTGAGCAGACACGGATATTACTTTCATTATATTTTCATGTAACTGATCCTAAGGCAAATGACTAGAAAGGCAACAAACTCTGTCGGTGCACATAACTAATGAACGTGCTTATTTTGTGGTGAGGGCGAGAGGCCTCTCCACCAGTGCATTCAATGTACTGATACCCAACCAGGTTTCATGCAGGGTGCAGGGAAAACTTGAATGGATTCGGAGATCGCTTAACGCAATGAGGCGCCGAACCGCACTTGGCGTCTTGGAGCTCACATATATAAGACATAATATATGGGAACATCATCATCCAGATTTGTTTGAATCAGTTCATAGCCTAAGGGCATATTCATTGTAGAAAGAGAGAGAGAGAGCACGAGCGACTTGTAATCTCGGCCAAGCGTCGCTTGTAATCTTTACTTCATATCAATAAAGAGCTTGTTTTGGATTAAATACTTGTGTTTATTCTATGTTTTCACTATGATGACTCTGCAAACTAGTTATCAACGGCCGTTTCGGTATTTGTCTTGCGTGGGTACAACTCCAGGCTTGCGCGACATCGGGTCCCGATGGAAACGATCTTCCCGCGGGAGCGCTAGCGCGGTGATTCGGGCCTAGCGGGGACGGCCAATTCCTACGGGAGATCGGGGCATGACATTTTGGTATCAGAGCACGGCTTTACGTCCTTGGAATTCGTATTGATTCTCTCAGTTTTGAACTTGTGTATTAAAAAAGTGATAGATGCTCTCTCTCGATGTTCGATGAATGTTTCATACAATAAGTCTAAATATTTTCGAAAAGTGCATGTGAATGATACGATTGCTTGAACGAGATTATGATGCGAGGGCCTTTGTGCCAACCTGTGTCAGAATTTTATGGGAATAGACTCAAGTTAATATCTGCAAGTTATATGTGAGCCTGAATGCCTATACGAGAATACCAAGCAGGTTAGTGTGCGAGATAGAATATAGTTCTGACAGTTGCCTATGCACACAGCCTTTTGGCCAAGTTGTGTTGAGTATCATGCGCTAAGACCCTTGGTGCTAGTGAGTTACAGCGAGATTTGGGTATCGTTCGGATAAGAGTAAAAGTTGCACCCGAGTCTCTATCGGAATCGCACAGTTATATAATATAAACATGCAAATAATAATACAGAATTTAAACAGTACAACAAGGCAAGGTATACTTGCATGACAAGAAAGCTGCAGAGTGAAATGTCTAGATGTCAAACACCAAGAGTCAAAAGCTACGGCCTCAAAATGAACGTCTCCAGATGCTGAAATAAACATCACCAACGTTTCCAGAATAAGCAAAATAGCTAGAAAGCACTTCCCTTTCATCCAAATTGGACACAGGGACAAAACAGTAATTTCGGGTCAAAGCAGGCTCCACATGTGGGCTACTTGCACCGAAAAGCGTGCAAAGGGTAAAGGTCTCTAAATGGGCCAAATTATAGGTCAAATAACTCTAAATGTCAATACGGACCCAACGGTATGTTCAATGTGGATTCCGATGGACCGAACACAATTTTGCCCAAAAAGTTAACTGCGAGGCCCGCCAATTGGCGATTTTGTCAATTATCTCAGAATTGCATAAAAATTGGGTCACAGGACCAGCGCGTTACCACGAGTCAAATGGCACAAGTTTCGTCGCAATCTGACGAGCGTGCAAAAAATGCTCATGACTTTCGCAAAAGTTACGACACGAGGTTTTGTCCGCGGATACAGGCTGATTCCGGCGCACACAAGCGTCTGAATCAGTTTCCGCGAACTTTTACGTGTCCGGTTACGCTGCGCGCACCGTTTGGTACACTTGGTACACGGTGGGGGGTTCCTTTTGACGGAACGCGCTCCGTTTCACAACTTTTAGAAATCTGGAAAAGTGGGTTCGCGGAGTTTTCCAACGAATTTAATTCTGTCTACAGCAGTTAATAATCTATTGTTATTTAACAGAAATTAAACTAGGTCAAGTGGTCTACGTATACCAAAAAGAATCATCAAATTCGGATCTCTGTGGTGGGAGATACGAACTCGGAAACATGGGTGATCACCGCAGTTTTCTGCGATCCCAGAATTTGGTCTATTTTTGCCAACTTTGGCGCTGTTTTTGCCTATGGTTACGCGTTGTTCGAGGTCTAATAACACACAGATATGTAAGAGAGTTAAGGGGTGAGCATACCGGTAAAGATGGAGTGGCGTTTGGTTGAGCGAGGCGACGGAAAACAACTCTGGAACACAGGTACCTCGCTGCGGAAATCTGCAGTGCGCGGGGTCGCGGTCGTCGGGATTGGTTTGGACGGTCTGGCGGGGTTCTCCGGCTGCGGTGGCGGCGCTCTCTAGGTCTAGATGGGAAGAGGAAGGGTTTGGATGATTCTAGGGTTAGGATTTTATTGAAATAAAATATATATATGCATATATATATATAAGAGAGAAGGGGGGTTCCGCTCACATACGCGGCTAAGGGGGTTTGGCTCACTTGCTACTTGCTAAGTTGGTTATTAGCAGCGGGTTTGTACAATAGGAATTTGCTGCGGCATATGGGTAAGGGGGTGGCTGTGGTGCACTAATCTAGCAAGTAGCATGATGGCTTGGGTAGGTGGGTGTAGTATATGGATAGTAATAGTATTAGTTATTAATAGTTTTTTAATAGTTTTTCTTTTCTTTTCTTTTCTAAATTCCTTTAAAATATATATGTATATATATACGTATATACTCATAGAAAAAATCTAGAATTACACTAATACATACTATTAAGCTAGCAACTGCTCAAGGGGTCCCCTACATGAAATAAATTCGGAAAAAATTCTAATGGCCCCATAAATTCCCTAAGTGCACCAACACCTAAAATAAAAATTAATAAAAATTTATTTCTCCTAATTAGCCACTAATTACTACAATTAAATTAATAATTAATAATTAAAAGGGTATATACGATTTCTAGGATAGGGGTTTTACAACCCTTTCGGCTTATTCCCAAATTTATCTCTACTTTTAGAATTCAGACTCAAAGAAATTTGCAGTTTCACTTTAACTATTTCTTTACTTCTAGAAAATAGTTTCTATTGTTCTAAGTTGCAGTAGAAATATGCCCAAACACTATTTTCACATGGTAAAGTATATAAACAATTTAATATGTAAGAAATTATTCAATTACAATTAAAATTTAAATTTGATATAAGTTGTTACAGAACCTTATTGAAATGAAAAAAATACTAAACTTATTTAATTATTTGCTAGAAACAAAATTGCTATAGTGACTTTAAACAACTATGAACAACTTAGTAGCAAACAAGCAGATTTCTATTGCTATCGTAGATTTTAGCAAATGATTTAAAAAAAATTCAGAAGATTAAGCAAATTCTACAATAATGAAGTTGATCGCAAGCAAAAATTATTTTTGTTGCAGTAACGCAATGTAGCTTACACTTGTATTATTCTACGATTTACTATTATTTTACCTAACATGAAACCAGTTTAACTCTTAGATTGATAGATAAAAATAACACATTTTCTCGATTAGAAATCTGTAAATAATTAAAATTAAAATTAAAATAGTTAATGTTACCGGCCTCCGGGGAAGTCGTGCACGAAGTACTGCCATAAGAGTTAATCCGAGGTCTATGTGCAGACGTTTCAAGGAAGCTCCTAGTGGTAAAAACCCCTGACTACCGGCTTCTCTTTGTCGCACACAACTCGGAGAGAGAGGCTAAACTTAGCTCTACCCAGAGCAATGATTTAGAGGAGAGAATGTTATTTGATAGAAGAACTAGATAAAGAGGTTTCACGTAGAGAAAAATATTCTATAAAAATGAAGGAGGAGGAGACCGCAATATAAAGGCAGTCCCTAGACACATCCAACGGACAAGAAATTAAATGGCTCATAAACAAGCCATTAAAGAACAATAACAAAAGAAAAAATGTAGAGAAAAATGCTGTCATATGAGCTGTTACATGTGCCAAATGAACCTGGATATATGGAGCAATAAATGCCCAACATTCAATCTCCAAAGAGTTTAAAACCGGTTCAAAAAGGTATTTTGGATCCCAGCCCGAACCCGAAGAGTAAATAGGATCGGCATTCGGCGCCCGCAGTTGTGGCCACATACCCGCACCCGTTACGCGCGCCGAACCGAACCGAGCCGAGCCGGGCCGGATCGGACGGCGGCGAGTGTGTGTGGCCCAAGGGGTTCCCCACACAACATCTTAAGAGTACAATGAAGAAGAACTAATATATACGATCAAGGGGGAAGAGGTCCAACCGATGTGGGACTAAAGTAAAAAGGAGGAAGTTGAGCTTTTGCTCACAAGTGTATACCCAGCCAACAATCCTCCCACCAAAAAAAAAAGGTCAAGTTCCGAAATATAAGTGACAAAAAAATTAAAGGTGAAAAATTTCTGGACAGCTATATACTTTGCATAGATGAGATAGACTACAATCTTGAATCTCACTTTGTAACTATTGTCTTTGTCTGAAGAAGTGCTTGATGGACTATGCCTTGAATCAAACTTCTTGTACCAGATTCAGAAAATAGCACACATAGTACGTTAGAGGGGAAAGAGGTCCAACCAATGTGAGACTAAAGTAAAAAAAAAGGAAGTTAAAATTTTGCTCACAAGTGTGTATACAGCCTACAGTTTTCCTCTTTGATGACCAGCATATAAGCAAGAAATTTCTCCTAAGTTTTCTCTCAATTATCTTAAACGTCTAAATTGAGACTTATATAATGTCACTACAAAATATATATATATATATATATACCACTTTAGGAAACCAAAAAGATACAATTCAATCTGCAGTAGAAAATCCAAAAGATACAATCAAATTTACGAAATTTTCTTTTTCCTTCTTCCTTCTTCTTGGGTAATTATAAGGGCACTACACATTTTACTCGGGACTAGCCCATTGAAAATTTAGAAAAAATTACAAGTTTACCATCATGAAAGTTACTCGGGACTAGCCCACTGTTATAATCAGGACTGTCAAAATTTTGACAGTCCTACCACTTGGAAGGACTGTCAAAATTTTGACAGTCCCATTTCCCAAAATTACAAGTTACTCGGGACTAGCCCACTGTTATAATCAGGACTGTCAAAATTTTGACAGTCCTACCACTTGGAAGGACTGTCAAAATTTTGACAGTCCCATTTTCCAAAATTATAAGTTACTTGGGACTAGCCCAAATTGTTATAATCAGGACTGTTAAAATTTTGACAGTCCTACCACTTGGAAGGACTGTCAAAATTTTGACAGTCCTACAAATTGTTAGGACTGTCATAATTTTGACAGTCCCACAAGCTATGTGGACTGTCAAAATTTTGACAGTCCTAATTTTAACCCACTGAAAATTTTAAATAAAACTAGGACTGTCAGGATTTTGACAGTCCCACAAGAAATGAGGACTGTCAAAATTTTGACAGTCCTCATTTGGGGCTAGCCCAAATTGTTATAATCAGGACTGTCAAAATTTTCACAGTCCTACCACTTGGAAGGACTGTCAAAATTTTGACAGTCCTCATTTGGGGCTAGCCCAAATTGTTATAATCAGGACTGTCAAAATTTTGACAGTCCTACCACTTGGAATGACTGTCAAAATTTTGACAGTCCTACAAATTGTTAGGACTGTCATAATTTTGACAATCCCACAAGCTATGTGGACTGTCAAAATTTTGACAGTCCTAATTTTAACCCACTGAAAATTTTATATAAAACTAGGACTGTCAGGATTTTTTTTTTAAGTTTATTTCTATTTAGTTAGTTTTGGATTTTGATTTTTTTTATTTAGTTTAACATCCAAAATAAAATATGTTATCACTGAACAAAAAAAAAAAAAAAAAAACTATCGTACGAATATTACGTCTGCCGTCGATCAGACTTCAAACGGCCATAACTATTTGTTTTCAAATCGTTTTTCGTCACACAATAAGTCTATTTGTATGTTTTCGACGAGAGTAACACAATTCGTGTAGAGAGAATTTTCATCTGAAGTAAGACGTACATATTACAGGCAAAAATATAAAATATAAAACTTTAAAGTATCATAACTTTTGACTGAGAGATCGAAACAAGCTCCAGTTTGAGCCAAAATGACCGTATGAAAAAGTACTTCGGGATAAACCGTTTCACCGTTTGACGGACTTCCCAAATTTTTAGAATCGCAAAAAAACGATGTTTCGACCGCCAAATTTTACTTTTGGTTTTTTTTTTTTTTTTTTACAAAGTATTTAATGTACCAATAATATATTTACTATTTTAAATAACAGAATACTTAACAAATTTTAAGGATAGAAATTTTAAGGATATTTTGAAATTGGCCCCCGCAACAATTAATAAAAATAAATTAACAGAAAAAAAAAAATTTATGACTGTCAAAATTTTGACAGTCCTACCAATGGGAAGGACTGTCAAAATTTTGACAGTCCTACCAATTTGTAGGACTGTCAAAATTTTGACAGTCCTAAAAATTCAATATACATTTTTAGGACTGTCAAAATTTTGACAGTCCTTCCAATTGGTAGGACTGTCAAAATTTTGACAGTCCTAAAAATCAACATTTTGACAGTTCTTCTATTTTTTCATTTTATTTTTTGGTTTTGACGGCGACGACGACGGGAGGCGCGGCGACGGGAGGCTGCGGTGGAGGACGGGGGAGGAGGCGGAGGAGGACGGCGGGAGAGGGGAGGGCTCCGGTCGGGTGGGGAGGGTTTGGGAGGATTTGGAAGTAGTGGGCTAGTATGAGTAAAATGTTGGGATAGTATAAATAAAAGTTCCTCTTTAGTGGGCTAGTGCCTAATCCTAGACTAGCCCCAAGTAAATATGGTAGTGCCCTTATCAAAAGCCTTCTTCTTCTGCAGTGCTTCAAACACCCTGTAGTCTCCACCTCGTCGAAACTCCAACAAAGTCAAGACGACCATATCACCAATACTAATAAGCAACCTTCCAGCACCATCAATGTCCCAAAGGACCGTCAACATGAGCATCCAAGGACACACCACGGGCTACACCACTTAGAGGCCAGAAGTGGTTGCCTTTGCACCCCCTCCCAAAGGGATCAAGCCATCGTAGTTCTTTCTCAGACCTCAATCAACCCAAATGACGGACATGGACCAAGGCCATGCAATGTTTGAACTTTGTACTTGGAAACCACCTTTCTCAACATATTTGCAGGATTATCTTTAAAGTCAATCTTCAGCATCTGAATATGACCATTCTCAATAACCTCTCTGATAAAGTGGAATCTAACGTCAATGTGCTTGGTGCGCACATGATGGACTTGGTTTTAGCAAGGTGAATAGCACTTTGACCATCACAATAGACACTCACAAGCTCCTGAGAGAGATCCAAATCACCAACCAAGCCACGAAGCCAAATGGCTTCCTTAATTGTCTCTGCCACTGCCATATATTCATCTTCCATCATAGACAGAGCCACCATTGACTATAACATAGATCTCCAACTGATAGGACTGCCTGCTAGTTTATAACCATAGCCCAAAGTCGAACGCCTATCCAAATCGTCAAAGTAATCCGAATCCACATATCCAATAACCCGTGACTCCAAAATTTTCTCATTGACTATCCCAACATCTACTGATCCTAGAAGATATCTCAAATCCAACTTAACAGCAAGCCAATGTTCTCTACCAGGATTTGACATATACCGGCTAACCAAACTGGCTAACCAAACTGACTGCATGAGCAATGGCAGGACGAGTGTGCACCATAGCATACATAAGACTACCAACTGCACTAGCATATGGAACTTGGGACATGTACTCATGTTCCTCATCAGTAATAGAAGACTGCAAACCAGAAAGCTTAAAGTGGAGAACCAACAGTGTCCTGACTGACCCTGCATTCTGCATGCCATAGCGAGCAACAACCTTCTCAATATATTGCTTCTGAGAATCTCTCCTTCTTCCCATCTCGAGGAATCTCCATCCCAAGTGTTCTTAGTTGGACCCAAACCTTTCATCTCAAACTCAAAACTTAACTGCCTCTTCAAAGAACATGCTCTCTCTAATATGGTCCAGTTCATTCGCTCTGCAACCTCGTTCTGATGAGGTATGCCCTCGACTGTGAAGTGTCTTGCAATGTCTTATTTCTTACAACTCATCTAAATGATCACTGGTATACTCGCCACCATTATCAGAATGCATGAATCATTTTCATAAACTTGAGTTTGCTTCTCCACCATTGTCTTCCACTTCATAAACACATCGACGACCTCAGATTTATGTTCATGGTGTACAACCAAAATCTCCGTGAGAAGTCATCGATAAAGGTCACAAAATACCTCACACCCCTTTAGAAATAACTCTAGAGGGACCCAAACATCTGAATGAACATAATCTAATAAATCCTTGTCATCCCCTTCTCACTCATATGTCCAAGGCGCATATGTGATAGCAGGGTATTCATCAACTGAGACTCATCAACCAAAGAAACTGTCACACCTCCAGTAATCACTTTTCCATTCAGGAAGAACAAGTTTCCATGTCTATTGCCACTCATCATCAACCCTTCGCTATAGAACACCTTCAACACTTCATTGAATCCAACAAACTTATATCCACTAAATTCTAGAGCACCCATGGAGATCAAACTTTGCCGCAAATCTGGCACATGGCGCACCTCCATTAGCTTCCTCACACTCCCATCAAACATCTGAACTCGAATGTAATCCACTCCATTTGTTTTGCAAGAAATATCATTACACATCAAATCATTTCAACCTTCAACATATATATATGTTGGTAGTAAACCAGTCCATGTGGGGGCACATGTGGTATGATGCACCAGAGTCCAACAACCAACCATCTGACAAGTAGCCATGAGAAGTAACCGTCAATGTTTCTCTAAGATCTTCATCTGATACTTGAGCAACTGCTACTATAGACCGATTCTCTAATTTCTTCTGTCTCTCCTCCTCAGCCTTAAGCTTAGAATAATCACTACTATAATAACCCTTCAAATGACAATAGTAGCATTCCACACCCCTTTTAAACTCTAGACTGTGACCGTTTCCTGTGTTTCCTAGACTTTTTGTTAGTTTGAGATCACCCTCTCACCACCAAGCCTTCAGCTTGAACATCATCACTAGCATCTTGGATTCTAGAAGCCTTTGACAACAAGGCCGACTTGACTTCATTAAATGAGATCTTATCTTTCCATACATCAAAGTGTCTACTAGTGTATCAAACGAGTTGGCTAACGAACATAAAAAAAATCAAAGCTTTATCTTGGTCACCAACGATCTCATTTAAATTCGGCAAATCGGTAATAATCTTATTGAACTCATTAATGTGATCATTCATACTATTACTTGGGTCCATTTTGAATATATAGAGCTGCTGCTTCAAATAAATCACACTTGTGAGATTTAAAATAAATAAGAAATCTCGTCCAAGTTTTCTCTTCACTTCTCCTAATCGTCTAAAATTAATATATATATATATATATATATATATATATATATATATATATATATCACTTTAGGAAAACCAAAACAGATACAATCCTATCGATAGTAGGAAATCCAAAAGATACAATCAATTCTGCATTTTTTTCTTCTTCTTCTGTAGTGCTTCAAACACCCTATATACTCATTGCAAATTTTAGGTCGTTGCATATGAAAAAAGTGTGTAATCTTTATGCGTTACATGTAGTCAATAGCTTATTATGTATCTTTAAGAGAAGTGATATTACTGAAAAAGGTGAAGGGCTACTCCATAGCTTCAACTAAGACTGCTTTTAGCCAACATCGGCTATGTATAACGTCCATCATCAGAAGGACATCTCGGTATGGGGGTTGGATCATCGGCCCTGGTGATGGCTCCCCTGACTAGTCAAGGGAACTGGAAGGGATGCTATTGGTGCTATCAGTACTGCTCTCGCTGTCATTTTGTAAAAGGCGCTAGGTATTAGACAGGTGGCCACCAACCGCCTAGCACTTAGACCACTTAGATAGTCGAAAAAAATAAAAAAATAAATCTAGGAATCAAAATCTTGATCAGGTAAAAACCTATACCCCAAATTCAAAGTCTCACATAATAACTAAACATAGTTAAATTTATAGTTCAAATACAAATTCATATAAATCATTATACATATTCTTATAAATATTTGGTTTCTTATAAAAATTATATGCTTTATAAATATTATATAAATTATAAGAAGAAGAAGAACTGTGACTTTGATAAAATAGTTAGTGTGTTCTTAAGAACATATGAGTTCTTATTTGAGATTCTGTAATTGAACTATGACCTTAAAAAAGTCTACGTGTCCTATCCAGAGTCCAGACAATTCAAAAAAATCCTAGAGGGACTCGTGAGTTCCTAATTTTTAAACTCGGCATTGAGGAACCATTGATAAGATGCATCTCATCTTTTAATTTTTCTAAGGGTCTAAATAAAAAAAAATTAAGGATCTAAATAGAAAAATAAATAAACATGATCATATCCATCTTGGAAGTTCTTATTTGAGTTTCTATAGTTGAATGGTAAAAAAAATCCATGTGTCCTATCGATATTGTAAGTTCTTAATATGAGTTATTATTTCAATTTTTGTAGTCGAACAGAATTGTGTCTTTGAAAAAAAAAAAGGCAGAAAAGAAGAAGCAAGAAGAAGAAGAAGAAGAAGATGAAGATGATGATGATAGAGATGACGAAGAAGAAGAAGAAGAAGAAGAAGAAGAAGAAATACACCTAATCCGGTAGTCGACGGTGGCGGCTTCTTCGTGCTCCACTGGTTGGCCGCGGCGCCTGCTCCAGTTCAGCTTCTAGCTCAGGTCTGCTCCATGCTCCACCGGCCGGCGACGACATTTGAAATTTTTTTTGAAACAGCCTAGACGGCCGACTCTCTGCATTGTGCCTGATTTATGTCCGGTCGCCTCACTACCTAGGGCTGCCTAGGCGGCCGACTTCTTCCACCTTTTCCCCCGACCGTCAAACTAGTCAATTTCGATCAAATTCTAGGTGGACCATGGATGCCTAGTACCTAAGTGTTAGCTTTGCTTGAGCAAAAGCACAATTTCCTTCTTTCCTTTAGTCCCACATCGGATGGGCCAACCCCTCCTTGTGTGTATATATTATTTCCTCTTCATTGCTTTCTTAAAGATGTTATGTGGGGAACCCCTTGGGCCACACGTGCGCTCCGCCGCTGCTGCTGCCCGGCCCGGCTCGGCTCGGTTCGGTTCGGTTTGGCGAGCGTAATGGGTGCGGGTACGTGCCCACACCTGCAGGCGCCGAATGTCGATCCAATTTACTCTTCGGGTTCGGGCTGGGATCCAAAAATCTTTTTGCTACTCTTTATTTTTGAACCCATTTGGCTCTTTCAAATTTGAACGTTGAGGCTCATGTCCAGATTCATTGAACCTTACAACAGCTCTTTTAACAGCTTTTTTTCACGTTTTATTTGCTCCTTAATGGCCTGTTTATGAGCCATTAAGTATCCTGTCTGTGGCTCATGTCCAGATCCATTGAACCTTGCCACAGCTTCAGCCTATTTATTTGGTCTCCTTCTCCTTCATTTTGACAGAGAAAACTCTCCTACGTGAAACCTCTCTCTCTCTCTCTCTCTCTCTCTCTCTCTCTCTCTTCTCTCAAACTATTCTGTTCTCTGAATCCTTACTCTGGGTAGAGCTAAGTTCGGTCTCTCTCTCCGAGTTGTGTGCAACGAAGAGAACCCGGTAGTCAGAGAATTTTACCACTAGGAGCTTCCGAGAAACGTCTACACATAGACCTCGGATCAACTCTTAGGGCAGTGCTTCGTGCACGACTTCCCCGGAGGCCGGTAACAAATTTCGTTTTTCTTTATTTTTCTCTTATAAATCTCTGGAAAATAATGTTTATTTATATTATAAGTACTTTTTAGTAACAATCTAACAGTTGAGTCTTATTTTCTGTTACGAAAAATTATTGTTAAACGTAGAATAACTAATTCATAGTTACTTATCCTTGTTGTTTGCAATAAAAAAAAATTCTAGCAATAAAAGTATTTTTACTGTAGCAATAAAATTATTTCTACTGTAACAATAGAATAACAAGTTCATAGTTGCTTATTCTGCTTGTTTGCAATAAAATTATTTCTACCAATAAAATTATTTCTACTGTAGCTTAGTTGCTTAATCTTTTTGTTTGCAACTATATTGTTCATAGTTGTTTAAAGACAATTTTTGTGACTAGGAAATAATTAAATAACTTTAGTACTTTTTATTTGAATAAGATTCTGAAACAACTTGCATCATTTTTAAATTTTAATTATAATTGAACAATTTCTTACATATCAAGTTGTTTAAATACCTTGCCTTGTGAAAATAGTGTTTGAACATATTTCTACTGCATCTTAGAACAATAGAAATTATTTTCTACAAGTAAATAAATAGTTAAAGTGAAACTGCAAATTACTTTGAGTCTTAATTCTAAAAGTAAAGATAAATTTGGGAATAAGCCGAAAGGGTCCTTCTGTCAACCGGGTGTAAATAGCCCTAAGCGACACGGTATTTAAGTGTCTTCGGACCACCGCTAGCTAGGAACCGGCCCCTACTGCTAACCCAAGTTAATCTATACTTGATAGATTAAAGATTTTAAGATTGATTAGCAAAATCACTTGAACTATTTTCTAAATCATTGGACATTGTTATTGAGTAAATACATATCTTTTAGTTTCAGTTTTTTCTCAATAGCAATCATGACTGGCAAGGATGAGACTTTTACTGCTAAACCTGCTAAGTTCAATGGGACCTACATTAAGAGATGGCAAAGTCAAATAAAATTTTGGCTCACAACTTTAGGGCTGATCTCAGCCATTGATGGTTCCACACCCAACACAAATGATTCTGATGACACCGAGTCTGATGTAGGAGTGTCCAAATCCACCAGCTCCTCTAAACCCAAAACACCTAAGGAAATAGACTAACACTGCTTCCACAGAATTCTAAGCGCTTTATCTGAATCATTATATGACATATTTTTTGAATATAAGAGTGCTATTTAAAGAACTTTGGGAAGCTTTGAAAGATGAATATAGATGTGATGATTTTGGAATCGAAAGATTCAATTCCTTCTCATTCAACAGATATTTATGGTAGATAATAAACCCATGAATGATCAAATACATGAATTCCAAGAATATCTTAGGCATATTCAAGTCAAAGGTACTTTCTTTTCTACTGAGTATAAAATAGCTTGTTTGGTAGACAAGAGCTCCCTCCTTCTTGGTCTGATGTCAAGAAAGACCTCATTCATACCCAAGGTGACCTTACCTTTGCTCAAGTCCTAAAAAAAATTAGAATAGAAGAACAAATTAGGCTAAGGTCTAACCCTAAGTCTGAGTCTAAAGCTAAGGTAAACCTTGTAGAATCCCAAGGCAAACCCAAGCCTAATCATCACCACAAACCCAAAAGGAACCTCTTCAAGAAGAAGCATAACCCTCAGCCTCATCACCAAAACCATCACCACTATAAACCAAAAAACTTTGGTTAGACTCAGGATCATAAGAGATTTTATTTTGTGTGTGGTAAAACAAATCATATAGCCACCAACTGTTTCCATAGGAAGAAGGAAGCTGTCCAGACTTCTTACAAAGGGAAACGACATGCCAAACCAGAAGCAAACATGCTTCTCAACGGCTCTTCTAGTTCCTTCAGGTTTGTAAGCTATCAACCCTTAGTCAACATTTCCTACCATTCTTACGATTGGTGGTTGGATTCTGGAGCTAATGTTCATGTTTCCTTTGATCGCTCCTGTTTTTCAAACTATCAGAAATCAGGTGGAGGAGGTGTAACTCTAGGAGATGGCTCAACGGCACAGATTATAGGAAGAGGAAGAATAGATCTAAAGATGACTTCAGGAAAATTCTAACTCTTCATGATGTGTTACATGTGCCGTCTATCAGAAGAAATTTAGTTAATGGATCTCTCCTTGTAGCTTCAGGGTACAAGATTGTTATGGAAGCAAATAAAGTAGTATTTTCTAAGAATGACTCATTTATTGGAAAAGGATTTGTAAGAGATGGTCTTTTTATTTTGAGTACCATGAATAAAATTTCACATCCTTCCTTTGTTGTTTCAAATGTAGAATCCTCAAATGTATGGCACAGTAGATTAGGTCATGTGAATCTAGGTTCCCTAAGAAGGATGATGAACTTAGATCTTATTCCTAAGACTCCAATATATGATAAACATAAGTGTGAGATCTGTGTCAAGCCAAATATACTAGACTACCTTTCAAATCTGTAGAAAGGAACTCTGACCTTTTAGAGCTAGTTCATAGTGATGTATGTGACTCAAATAGGGTATTGACCCGAGGTGGCAGAAAATACTTTGTTACCTTTATAGATGATCATTCAAAGTATTATTATACATATCTTCTCAAAACCAAAGATGAAGTTCTAGACATATTTAAGGTCTATAAATCTGAAGCTGAAAACCAGTTAGAGAGAAAGATTAAGATCCTTAGATCAGACCGTGGTGGAGAGTATACATCAAATGATATTGTAAACTCTCTCACCCAAAATTAGGCCTACTTGGCTTAGATAGTGAAATTATGGCTAGTTTGAACCCAGTTAGAAATAGAACACGGCATTTGATTTAACTGTACAATATTTTATCGCTTAGCGCACCTTACCGTTGCTTCGATAATTGGAGCACCTCACTAGCCATTACCTTTCTACAAATTTTACAACCTTGTCCTAGACATGCCTGCCTACCATTCTGACCTCGGTGTAACTTATAAATATGCTTTCTTGTGCTACATTTTAGTCGCACAATAAACGTCGCGAACGTTATTTTTTAATTCTAAATAAATTATGACTTTGTACCCTTGTGCGTTCCAATCAAAATTAGAGACACAATCTTGACCGTTTTATACAACCCGAATTTTATTAATATTCTACACTGTACCCTCTACGTCCCTGACACTTGTGTCCCACCTAATTTTAATCCCATGTACTTCTAATTAATTTTAGAACACCTTGCACGATATTTTAATAAATTAAAACTCAATTTCCATCCTTGTGCAATTTTCCCAATTGTTGGGCATTTTTATGCAAAAATGCATTGAAGTGTCCACACCATTGGACAATGCATGAAGAAAACCCACTTTCCCCTTCATAGGAATTTTTTTATAACTTTTCAGAATGTGCAACGCGCACATCGCCCCCTTATATTAAACCTATCCTTGTATTTAAACAATGCAACTATGGCCCTCCAAACATCCTCATATGAGCCCAAGGCCCAACTCCAAGGAGGTGTTGACCAAGCCCACTCCTAGGTCAACAAAACCCTAGCTCACATGTATAAATTTACAACATTATTCCTTTTTACTTTCCTTTTTCTATTTTACACCAAAACAAAACCTAAAACCTAGAATCAGCCGACCACTCCCGTCCCTGTGCATCTTCTCCGCCAGCATCAACGCTGGAGCCGCCAGCATCGATGCCGGAGCCTGGAGCCCGACCCCCTGGAACCTGGCTGTGTCCTCTCTGCTCCTCCATATTCCCTTCCCCCCCCCCCCCGACTCAACTGAACCACCACCGCCGAACCTTCCTATTTCCGACCCCTCCGCCGTACTCCTCCGCCCAGAGATGCCTCCATACGATGCTGCCACCCCGTTCCCTCTGTACCAGCACCACCACCCCCTCAGCACCTCACCTTCGCCGCTCTCCTCCCTACTCGACTCGACATCGCCGGAGTCGAGCAGCAGCCACCCCGACCCGACATCCTCCTCCCCCTCCTTTGACTGAACATCCGACCATCTTCTCCCGTCCTGTCGACCTCCTCCCTCCGTTCTCCCCCGACCCCCAAGCCCACCGGAGCACGATCCCAACTGCATCCACCACTTCCATCACCTCCGAGCATCACCACCCTCGTCAACGACCCCACAGCGCCGAGCAGTCCCCAACCGCCCGGAGAACCTCCTCTTGGCCGACGAGCTCGACCATGAGCAGCCCCGGCTTTCCCCTCGATCTCCTCCCTTCTCAGCCTCTCCCTGGCCGGAGTAGCCACCCTGTCATCCTCCTCCTTCCTGTCCACCACTTCTCCCTGCTCTCTCCTTCTTCTTCGACGAACACCACCTGAGCCTCCACTGTCCTCCTCATCGGCCGGACCACCCCTTGGCCAAAGAGGCACCATCACACCACCATTACCATATCCTCATCACCTCCAACCCTAAATACCATTATTATTTCATTATCTAGTCATCATACACATCATCATCATCGTCATCACCATCGTCCATGCCATCGTCCTCGTCATTGTCGTTATCATCGTCATCACCATCGCCATCGTCGTCGACATCGTCATCATCCCCATCATCATGATCATCAACATCCCTATCATCCTCATCCATGTAATAATCATCTCATTATGGTCATCATCTCATCATTGTCGTCATTATCATTAGCATCATCGCCATCACCATCATCCACATCCTCCCCATCATCACCATCATCCTAGCCACCACCTATAGCATCCTCCTCACCTCATCACCTAACCACCCTAGTCATCATCACCCTTAACCATCACCCTTAGCAACCTCATCATCGTCATAACCCTCGTCATCATTATCATCATAGACCCGTCACCCTTGCTAGACAACCGTAGCAGACACCCCGATTCCCGTACCTGTGCACGCTGACCCCGAAGACCTGTTGGATTTATCTGCGCGACTCCAGGAGCAGGTCATTGATACTACACAGCTTTCTCGCCAGGTAAGTATACCTTGCCTTGTTGTACTGTTTAAATTCATTATTATTAGCTGCATATTTATTTATTTAAATTATGCGCGTCCGAGAGAGACTCGGTTGCAGTCAACGGAGGCGTTGACGTTAGGACTTGTGTCTGACCTAGTGTCTAGTGGACCCACCTAAAGTTGTGGAGTTATTGGTATGACTCCCCAGGCCTTGACACATTTCTTAAAATTGTTGTGAGTCTCATGTAGGGCACAGACTTGCATATGCGGTTGGCCACCTGGACGTGAAGGTCGTGCGACGGATAGGGTATAACTGCTAATAGTGATGCATGTTAGAGACTTAGTAGTTATTAGTAGTCTGAGCATAGACTATTGTAGTACGAAGGTCCAATCATTGTCCTTATTTGGTTGTGAGGTTGGACTATCGTTCTAGCAATAGACTATGAGCCAGAGTTACGACACCGATATTTACACTCCGTCTCGGTATAGTAGCTACTGCGTGTTGTGGATATAACAAGCATAGATCATTGGGCGGGGAAGACAATTAGTTGGCGTATGGGACAGACAATTTGGTTGCCGTAGTTTCAGAGTAAACTGCTGGGCCGTGAGCCTCAGTGTTGCCCAGGTATGTGATCAGTGTTGCCCGGTTATGGGAGTATATGCTTGTCTATACATCCGGCAGAGGTTACTAGCTGCGCGCTATCATGATCGGTGATGTAGTCAGCATATACATCTGGCATCCAGTTTACAGCTAATGCCAGATACATAGCCTCTGGCTTGACGCTACGCTTTATACTTTTTACCTACCCATACGTACCAAGGTTGTCTTCAAAGTGTATTTCACTTAGCTGGTTAGGTCACCCTTGAGTTTTCACAGTATTTACTTTATGGCATGCTTTTATGTATCTTGTTACGTCCCTCTGAGGACCTGGCCCTTTCCAGGTGTATTGTTCATGAGTATTCGCAGGAGCGCAGATCCGGACTTGCTACGTATATTGCGATGAGGTCTTCTCTTCGAGCCATGACTGTTAGTTGATATTCTTATATTGCATTTATCTTGTTTACTATATTTTGGTTCGGTAGTGGATTTTTTCTATCCGACTACCATCATTAGATACTTTATATTGAGATCTAGTTATAAATATTGGTTATTCATTTATATATGATTTTTGTGGATGAGATTTAGTTATGCCCTATGACATATATGTTTACCACTTGTGAATTATTATTCATATTACAGCGTACGTGTGTTATAGTTTCCATATATTGGAGTGCCATATTCATATAGTTGGCATGCTTACTGTCACGCCCCAATCTCCCGCAAGCTCGATAGTCCCTACTGAACGTGAATTACCACGTTGCAGCTCTCCCGCAAGACAATCGTTTCCATCGGGACGTGATGCCGAACGAGCCTGGAGTTGCGCTCGTACAAGGCGATGTTGTCAAACACCAAAGTTATCATCGAAACGACCAAGTTACAGCGGAAGCCGTTTTGTGTACCAAGCACACATCAGAGTAATACGCAGCGAAGCTCACGATAGGGTCCAAATAAAATGCCCCGAAGACAATGCCACGAAGACGATGAAATACTCTTACTCTTTTCTCTAGCCCACAAAGGTACTTACAATTCATACATTATGCCTCGTATATCCAAGCAGCGCCACTACGCCTGTGTACCTGAAATATTGCCCACAAACGTGGGTCAGTACACAACCGTACTGGTGAGCGGGGAACCCACTCGCCTAAGCCGACACTAAGTAAAAATAGTGAATGCAAACAGTTATATGGTGATCTTTCTAGTTGAATTCTAGATTCGTTTCATGGCATAGGGATGACATATTAAGGAAAGCTGTAAAGCAGTTTAAGCATGCAAGCATTCAACTCAAACCAAACGACAAGCATTTATATATCCAACCCGAAGGTAACTAGCATGCAACCGTCCTACTCAATGCCATCGTTTGCACGATAACATATCGAACCATCAACCAAGCCTCAAATATCCATCTTCAACCAACACTTACAATCCAAATCTCACAGTGCACACTCTTGCCGAGGCAAGGTGGCCGCGCCTACGCGAAGCCAAACCAACAAAAGAAAAGCAAGCCAACACTAATCTATATGAAGTCACTGGCCAAGCCATAAAGGACGTTGATCGGACTGATCAAATGCGGTTCTATTCGAAACAGCGCTAAGTAGCTAACCCACCTGAATTGCATCCAACCGCTGGCACCGCGCCCAAGACGCGTTACCCAGTTGTCTCCTCCATGGCCGAACGGTCCCGGTGCCCCGGAGCCTTCCCGTTCGAGGAGACCAAACCCTGTGCAATACAGGTTGTCCGTGACATGCAGACACCAAGTAGGTATGACGAGAGGATCGAACATTCTCGCCCCACCAAGCGAGCCTAGACTCGTTCAACCAAATATCCAACCAAAACATCCAACCAAAGAATCCATAACCATTCTTCCAACATATTGCCCAAGGCACCAAAATTCCAAGTATTTTCATAGGCACAATGCATCTTCTCAACACAGTGTTTCCAATGGTGCAACACCCATGCTCAAAGAAATCCCATGGCACAATGCCGTTTCAGTGGCACAATGCCCCATTCGTGGCACAATGCCCCATCAAGCGGCACAACACCCTCGTCGATGCAGTTGTTCGGTTTCGAACCACAACTGCTCGCTTTGCAAGACAAAGCGACCAAGTGATACTCGTGCACGAATGCACGCTCGCTCGCCCGAATTCTCGATATTCCCAATACATATTCGATGTATCATTCCAACTGTCCAAGCATAATCCCAATTATTCAACCAACTACCTCAATTGTATAATCCAACTATCGCTCCAACTATCCAACGCGTAAACCAAATCAAGCCACAATCCTATCCAAGCCACGACGTACACTATATGCACGCCTCAGTGTAGTGATTCTCAATATTTCAGCCCAAGTGTTCAAGCCTTTTACGTGTTTTTCATATTATTAGGCATGAAGGAGTAGAGAAGAAAGGAAAGAGCCCACTCACAATGTTTGATCCCATTAAGCATCATGTCCTGCCGATACGGCCAATCCCTTGAACCCGTGGTCCGATGCAAGCGTGATCTACTCAACTGGTATGACCGTGCGAGCAGGCCGTGCTCTACAAATCATCCGACCGATCAGACTAAGGAATATGGCATTATTATTCCAACTCAGCTATCTCAGTACTGCTCTGAACGAACACCTGATTTCCATCGAACCCGCTAGCCATCTGCACATGAAACAACTAAATCAATACTCCTTTCCAAAATCCAATATTTCAAATGTAACCAGCATTTGATTTATTTAATCCAACTCAGCGTAACGCTCCGAGCGGTTGTGGGGCGTTACACTTACGTATCCTGGTCCTACGTATTTTGGGACTGGGGTGTGACAGATATGACCAATTTCTGTGAAGAATACGGAATAATCCATGAGGTAACTGCTCCATACTCACCACAGTCCAACGGAGTTGCTGAAAGGAAGAATTGTACCCTATTAGACATGGTAAATGCCATGCTCCTCAGCTCAGGTGCTCCCGATAATTTGTGGGGAGAAGCATTATTATCGGCCTGTTACATCCTTAATAGAATTCCTAGTAAGTCTAATGATAAAACTTTCTACGAATTATGGAAAGGTAGAGCTCCTAGGATCCATTATCTCAAAGTTTTGGGATGTCTGGCTAAATTAGGAATTCATGAACCTAAAAAGAGGAAGATTGGACCTAAGACTGTAGATGCTGTATTCATAGGATATGCCCTAGATAGCAATGCCAATAGATTTCTTGTTACTCACTCAGAAGTAAATGAAATCTCTAACAATACTATTATAGAAGCAAGAGATGTAGTTTACTTTGAGAATATATATCCCTTTAAAGATATAATTTCTTCCTCTCCCTCCAATATCTCTCTTACTCCGTCCACTAGCTCTCATGTTCAAATATCTAGTTCACAATCCGAATAAAATATAGAACCTAGATGGAGTAAAAGAGAAAGAATTGAAAAGAACTTAGGAGAAGGTTTCTTCACTTTTTTGATAGAGGGTGATCCCTCAACTTATGAAGAAGCAATATCTTCTCCTGATGCCCCCTTATGGAAAGAAGCCATTAACAGTGAGTATAACTCCATCATGGAGAACAATACTTGGTTTCTAGCAGACCTACCTTTAGGTAGTAAACCCATAGGTTGTAAGTGGATATTCAAAAAGAAATTTAGAGCCGATGGTACCATAGAGAAATACAAGGCTAGATTAGTAGCCAAAGGTTTTAACCAGAAAAAGGGACTTGATTATTTTGATACATACTCTCCTATAGCTAGGATCACCTCTATTAGAATCCTTCTAGCCTTAGCATCCATTCATAATATGTCAATCCATCAAATAAATGTAAAGACAGTATTTCTAAATGGAGACCTAGAGGAAGAAATCTACATGGAGCAACCTGAAGATTTTATTACAAAAGGCCAAGAAAAAAAGTTTGCAGATTAGTTAAATCTTTTTATGGCCTAAAGCAAGCTCCCAAACAATGGCAGAACAAATTTGACATAATCATCTTAGAATATGGTTTCGTGTCAAATAAGTATGACAAATGTATATACTCAAAAAATTTAGATGAAAGTTGTGTCATCCTATGTTTGTATGTAGATGACATCCTTATTTTTTGATCATCACTAGAATTGATTACTAATACCAAGGACTATTTATCCAGCCAATTTGATATGAAAGATCTAGGTGAAGCCAACTTGATTCTAGGCATGCAACTATCTAAATACAAGGAGGGCTATACTCTATCCTTGGCACACTCTATCGAGAAAATGCTAAGAAAATTTGAATTTTTTGATAAAAAATCTGCCCTTACTCCTTATGACAGTAGTGTTGTTCTAAAGAAGAATGAGGGTTCTCCTATAGAACAACACAGATATTCTCAGATGATAGGTTCTCTCATGTATATATCAAATAGGACCAGACCTGATATTTTTTTTGCTGTTGGAAGACTAAGTAGATATACTAGTAACCCAAATCAATTACACTGGATAGCACTAGAAAGAGTATTTAGATATCTTAGGGGTACTCTAGATTATTTATTGCACTATAATAGACACCATGATATCATAGAAGGTTGTTCAGATGCAAACTGGGTAACTGACTCACATGATGTAAAATCTACTACTTGATATGTTTTCACTCTAGGAGGAGCTGCAATCTCCTGGGGCTCATGTAAACAAACTATCATATCTAGGAGTACAATGGACTCCGAAATGATAGCCTTGGACACTACATGTACAGAAGTCGAATGGCTAAGAAACCTTATTATGCATATACCTTTTTCTATTAATCCTGTTCTTGCAATTTCTATAAACTGTGATAATAAATCTGTTATGGAACTACTAAAGCATGATTCTGTGAATGCTAAGATGAACAGGCACCTGCAGCTGCGCTTCAAGTCTATAAAGAGCCTATTGGGCAAAAATATGGTTCTTGACTATATAAAGTCAGAAAAGAATCTTGCAGACCACTTGACGAAGGGTCTGTCTAGGACTTTGATCCTAGAATCATCGAGGGGGATGGGGTTAAGCCCATAAGTAAAGTCACCAGCAGTGGCAACCCAATCGAGTCAGACTGGAGATCCCAAGAAGCCGGTTCAATGGGTAGGAACAAGCTGGACTTAGGTGACTTTTATGGAACACTGACCTGAGATTAAAATCTCACTCTAAAATGCCCAAGTGGCTGTACATGCGTACAATGATTCCCCATCCCTATGGTGACGGTGTTCTTGAGTGATATGGTTAGGATGAGTTTTAAAAAACTCTTAATAGGTCTAAGCTGATATGCGGGGTTGAAACCTATCACCAACCCTTTAGGACTTACCTATATGAGAGGTTGTGAAGGCCGCGACTATGGGACAGGGCGATCCTATACAACTCTCATGAATTGGATTAGTGTGCATGGCCAACCAAAAGCGCCACCCGTTAGACCCAGAACCTCTAGCATACTATGTGTGCTATTTTCTGAATCTGGTGAAAGAAGTCTGATTCAAGGCATAGTCCATCAAGCACTTCTTCAGACAAAGACAATAGTCACTAAGTGAGATTCAAGGTTGTAGTCCATCTCATCTATGCATAGTATATACCTGCCCAGAAACTCTTCCTTTTAATTTCTTTGTCACTTCTATTTCGGAACTTGACCTTTGGGGGGGAGGGGGGGGGGATTGTTAGCTTTGCTTGAGCAAAAGCTCATTTTTCTTCTTTCCTTTAGTCCCACATCGGATGGGCCAACCCCTCCTTGTGTGTATATATTATTTCCTCTTCATTGCTTTCTTAAAGATGTTGTGTGGGGAACCCTTGGGCCACACGCGCGCGCCGCCGCCGCCGCCGCCCGGCCCGGCTCAGCTCCGTTTGGTTCGGTTCAGTTCGACGCGCGTAACGGGTGCGGGTACGTGCCCACACCTGCCGGCGCCGAATGCCGATCCAATTTACTCTTCGGGTTCGGACGGGGATCCAAAAATCTTTTTGTTGCTCTTTATTTTTGAACCAATTTGGCTCTTTCAAATTTGAACGTTGAGGCTCATGTCCAGATTCATTGAACCTTGCAACAGCTCTTTTGACAATTTTTTTTCACGTTTTATTTGCTCCTTAATGGCCTGTTTATGAGCCATTAAGTATCCTGTCTGTGGCTCATGTCCAGATTCATTGAACCTTGCCACAGCTTCAGCCTATTTATTTGGTCTCCTTCTCCTTCATTTTGACAGAGAAAACTCTCCTACGTGAAACCTCTCTCTCCCTCTCTTCTCTCAAACCATTCTGTTCTCTGAATCCTTACTCTGGGCAGAGCTAAGTTTGGTCTCTCTCTCCGAGTTGTGTGCAACGAAGAGAACCCGGTAGTCAGAAGGTTTTACCACTAGGAGCTTCCGAGAAACGTCTGCACATAGACCTCGGATCAACTCTTAGGGCAGTGCTTCGTGCACGACTTCCCCGGAGACCGGTAACAAATTTCGTTTTTCTTTATTTTTCTCTTATAAATCTCTGAAAATAATATTTATTTATATTATAAGTACTTTTTAGTAACACTAAGTGCCGCATAAATTTGACTTTTAGAACACTGTTACTGAATCATTGATTCTAAAGCGAAGAGTTTGACCAATGTTTGTGGAAAAAGACTAGTTTTAGAAAGAACTCCTCTACATATTTGAAGATCTTGACAGTGTAGTATTAAAAAAATCCTTTAAACACGGAAAGTTATCAATCTTCAAGTTAACTTTACTAGCTGGGATGACACAGCCGAAACGGAGATAAATTGTTCTGGAAGATAAAGATTGACTTATATCCGAGCCTGAAAATATTTACTTCAAAACTACTTGTTGTAGAAATTGATTGATCATTCCAAACTAATATATATTGGTCGAAGAGATTGCATTATAAACACAAACTCCTAAGCTTGATCATTAAGATCTGAAACTTGCATACGGATTCAGTTCCCCAGTCTTACTTGTCGATGTGATTATATTTTTTGCAAAATTATTGTGATTGTGATTTTAGTTATATATACGGGTATAGCCGTCTAATTTGACAAACATTAATTAATGCTAGTTTATTTGGATTACTATCTACAAACTACTTACTAGTTAAAGACGTTACTAATTAGGAAGTCGGTGAACCTTAATACAAGTTGGTGAAATGTGACATGTTAATATGTTGGAAGGATACCAAAATAAAAAATCTCTTAATATGCAAATCAACTATCATTATTTTACCAAAATTGACAAATTTTGATATGTTAAAAATCAAACATCAAAACTTCACAGAAGAAATGGCAAAAGATAGTATGCTCAAATTAATCAACCATTGAAATCTTACCAAAATTGACAAAAATTATGACACTATATGTAATACCCCATTCTTGCTGTGAACTGTGTTCCTATCTAGTCTTTGGCTCGATAGTGGGATTCAGTTATAACTCAATAAAAGTCAACTATCAAGTTAGAGATCGAGACATAATTGTCCCTCCTCCTTCAATTCACTTTTCTACGTTAATAATTACTTAGAAGAAGATAAATAATCGTTGTGGAAGATTTGTCAATGGAATACAGAAAAAAGCTAAGGCGAGACTCTAGTGTCAAATGGAATTTCTCTTCTTGTTTTTCTCAGCATCTCTTCAAACACTTGAGTGGATTTAACCCTTTGTTTTTTCACCTCTACTTGTTAATAAATAATTTTTTTTTGTCTCTTTTACTATGTCCCTATGATCAATGATACCATAATAAAATAAATCAAGATAAAAAAAAATTACTTATCCTATGTTGGTACAGCTAGTATGATCTGTTACACTGATACTTAGAATTCATTATGTTGAAATGTTGGTATATAATCATGGCTACGATGATTGATGAAATGCATGTTAAACAAGTTAATTATAGATTAAACTAAAAAGATTGATACTTTACTTATGGAAAGGAATTGGAGACTCTATAATGTATCATTAAAGTTGTATTATTTTTGAGCCTTTATGTTGGAAATGTTATGGAATTGGTTTGGGACCGTTGGGTCGCCAGTTGAGATAACCCTGAAATAAAAATATTGTAAGGTGGCTCGAGGACGCTGGAATATGGATAGAGATTGTGTTGTGTAATCATTTTTAATTAGTTGTTCAATTATTAGACATATTATGTTTTATAGTTAGTTGCTTATGTAAAGTCATGGACAACTTGTCTACAAGTTTTGATTCCTTGATCGTTGTCCTGGACATCGGGATCATGTCGACCTAGGAGGAATATATTGATTCGTGCTAGATGTTATGCATGAGTATTACGAGTCCTTTAGTGGGACTAACAACATGCACTAGAAGGATTGTCGTAATATCATGGAATAGTCCTTATTGCGATATGCGTCATTGATCGTCGCATAGTTAGGTTGTTGGATAATGAATGTTTTGTAGGGTAGTGCATTTTAATCCTTTTTTTTTTTAGGAAATAATAGTTGGTCGTGGGTAAGAATCACTGTTAAGTGGTATTCACATGTTTACATTTTTTTAATGAATGGTTAACAAAACTTACAATAATAGAAAGATTATTTAAATTAATATTATATGTTTCTTGGTTTAGGTGGGTTTGGCTAATACCACTCATCAGGGCCGGTCCTGACATTGAAGAGGTCCGGGGCGAAAAATCAAAGTTGGGCCCTTTATGTATTTCTGCAAAACAACCAAAATAACAACAAATATCAAAATGTCATTGAAAATGTCTTCTTCTGGCATTCTGAGAAGCAAATTCATCAATAATATTTTCGAATTCAATTTTTTTCAACATATCATTTTCAATACATAAGATTGTCAATCCATTTAACCTTTTTTGTGACATAGTTGACTGCAAATAAGATTTTAAAAATTTTAATTTTGAAAAACTTCTTTCTCCAGATGCCACAGTTATAGGTATAGTCAACAATATTCTATAAGTAATTGAAATATTTGGATAACAATCTAAAGTTTTTACAAACTCAAGGATTTCAATGGCCGTCTTTGTTTATTTTGGTAAAGTCACTTGTAACACTTTTAATTCAGAAAATAAATTATTTGAATCAATGTCAGAAAAACTATCATATTTTAGAGCAGCTTCAAGATTAACGCAACATTTACTAAATTTATCATCATCTAAAAAAGTTAACTTCTTTGAATCAAACAAGAACCCAAAAATATTTTCAAATGTTTTCAATTGTTCAAATCTAATTTTCAAAGAAGCAATACCAATATCCACAACAACAATAAAATAATTAACTCTAAAAGATTCTTCAGGTGATTGTGTTATATCCTCATTGGCATTCTCATCAAATTATTTTTTTTCTACGAATTTTATTTTATTTTTTTTGCAAATACAAGTTTAATACCCATATCAAATGCAATATTTTTAGCATCAATTATGGCAGATGTAAATCCATTTTCTCTGTATTCTTCAAAATAAGAAATCAACCCTTTCAATTGTTTTATTGCAACATCAATACATATATCTTTAGATTGCAATATTTTGCTAATCATGTTAACTTTAAACAAAATATCATGTCAAACAATCATTCCTAATAAAAACTCAAAATTTTCAAGTTCATTTACTAAACTTTCAGCCTCACTCTTTATTTTGACATCATCACTACTTTCTTGTAATTCTAACAAAGCTTCTTTTATTTGGGGAGCTTGATATCTAATGGCTTTAATACTCTCAATACGACTTTCCCAGCGTGTTGTGGACAATGTCTTAAGTGTCAATTGATGTACATTATCTTGAAAAAAAATTCATCTTTTTGTAGAACTAGAAAATAGAGAATATATGCGTTGAAAAACTCTAAAAAAAGATATTACTTTTACACAAGTGTGTGCCATATCACAAATAGTTAGATTAAGA
Source organism: Iris macrosiphon (assembly GCA_036927795.1). NCBI lineage: Eukaryota > Viridiplantae > Streptophyta > Magnoliopsida > Asparagales > Iridaceae > Iris > Iris macrosiphon. The sequence continues at coordinate 191,177,942 of JAYESA010000002.1, read as the reverse complement.
CTATGACAAGCACATGGCATATAAAACGCTCTTGGATTTATTTCAAACAGTCTCTTTTGCACACCTTAATGTTTTTCTTTCATGCTACACCCATTATCATAACATTGTCCCCTTACATCTTTAATATTAAGATCAAGATATTTTAGTATAACTTGTAATTCATTAAAAAGTCATAATCCAGATGTATCATCTACTTTTAAAAACTCTAAAAAGTACTCTTCTACTTTAATTGGACAATTTGACATGTCTACACATCTTATTATCAAAGTCATTTGTTCATGGTGACTTACATCTGGAGTACAATATAGTATTATTGAAAAATATTTTGCATCTTTGATTTTTTTTTAATGATTGCACTTTTAACATTAGAAGCTAATATAGTAATCAACTCATTCTGAATTTTATGACCGAGATAGTGATAATGAATCTCATTATGTTGAATGCGTTGAATATACTCTTGCATTACTACACAAACTCTACAACCATTTCAATTAAACCCAAAAAGTTACCATTATTATCTTGATAAATTTTGCCATTGCTTCCACGAAAAGCTAAATTATGCTTAGCAAGATATTTCACAACAACAATTATTCTTACAAGAACTTGTTTCCAAGAATTTTCTCTTTTCTAATTTCCTCTTGTATATTCTTATCAATTGTTTCATTCTTTTTCAATCTAACTAGTAAATCAATCCAAGTGTTCATATTAGTGATGTGTTCAATACTATTCTCATGTTGTTTAAGAGCCTTTTAGCTAATGAAAGATTTAATGATTGGAGGCATCTTAGTGAGAGAGTAGCCATTGAATACACTAGTCACTTCCTACCTTGAGTCTCTACATTTGGTAATTTTCGAATATAATATGCATATGAAAAATGTCTAGAGTTTTCGTCCAAAGGAAAGTCAAGATATATTTGTTTCTCTTTTATGACGTTTTTCCATTACTAAATATTTTATTTTATGACCTTTTTCCACTACTAAATATTTTATTTTGTTATCAATGTTATCCCAATTTCTTGGGTCGTAAATATCCAAAGGAGTTGGTTCTTGTGTTTCATTGTGTTGAATTTCATCGATTTTAGCTACATTTAATTCTTCTACATTACTTGGTTCGATTGTTTGGTGTGCTTCATTGGGTAAATCTTCAACACATATTTTAAGTGAACAACCCAGATTTATACTTTAGCAAAAAAATTATCTAAATCTCCTTTTTGAGATTCAACCAATTGTTCTAATCTTTTTCTTTTCTTTTTTCATTTTTCACTACCTGATTCGTGTTTCCTAGGAATCATGTTTATAATAGTAAATTAAGTAAAATCCTAAAAACCCAAGTAACAACTGCTGTTAAAATTCAAAAACAGAACAATATAATTTATTTTTGTTGACTCCCAAGTGCCAAGATGCCAAACAAAAATCTACAGATCCTCCAATAGATCTTAGCTTTGGCTCTCAAAGTCTGTAGATTGATAAAGAATAAAATCTAGAATTTGCTATGGCTCTCAAAGTTAAAAAAAAAAAATACAAGAAACTCTTTGAATTCTGAAAATTTAAAGAAGACGATTCTTTACCTTCTGTGCCAAAAGGAGATTTGAAAAAGAAGTGTGGTTCTTGACCTTCAGTCTTTTCCACCAAGAGGGATTCTTCCTACTTGTGAAGGAGAAGGAATCAAGGAAGCTTTCAAAGAAAGAGTGTTTTGTTAATTGTTACAACTTTTTTTCTCTCCAGTCAGCCTAACAATTTGGTATTTGCAAGTCTTTTTTGACATAAAAAGAAGAATTTTTCTCCAAAAAAAATATTAACGATGATGACTCTTTGGATTCTGCATTGATAAATCACTCTTTGAATTCTGAGTTGATTATGACTACAATTTAATGCTTATTCATTTAAAAAAAATTAAAAAATAATATGGGATAGGGCAGCCGAGCATAACACATAGTTACCATTCAAAATTCAAATAATTTTTTTGATAGCATTTAAAAGAATTAAATGACGGAGGGGAGGCAACCGGACCTAGCATTTATTCAGCATTCAGTTAACAATTCAGCCGGACTTTTTGAATTATCTTTAGTAAAAAAATTAAATGACATGGGGGGCAGCCGGACATAGCATTTAAGTTAGCATTGAAATAATTTTTTGATAGCTTATTAACATTCAAATTACTTTTTTAATTCTCTTTTCATAGCATTTAGTCATTAATGTTCATTAATTTTTTCTATGACTAATAAGTAATGAGTCCATTTTTGTTCACCCACAAATACTATGGTGTTTGTTCACCCTCTAATAGAAAATGCACATGTGACATCTTCATCCAAACAAAACCATCTTGCAAGTGGTTTTGTTCACCAACCAAGATGGTTTTAACTTTAAAAAATTTACGTGTGTATTTTCTATTGGAGGATAAATAAACACCTTAGAATTTGCGGATGAACAAAAATGTACTCAATAAGTACTAACCTACGTCTAAATTATATGACCTCCGAAAACATGAGACCGGAAAGGAATGCACTTGGTGCACTTGCCCACTCATCACACATTTCGAGTGTGCTAAATCTCACCCCAGGAGAAGGGGCATTAGAACACTTTTTCCATTTGAAAGGTGCGCTAGTTTTTTTAATAAATGACATGATATATAAAATATTATTATTATTATTTGGTTTCTTAATTTGTAAGTTAAGTTTGGATATCAAAGGACCAGAGCATATATGCGACTACAGATGATTCTAGGTAAGGTGGTGTGACATGTGTGGAGGGAACGAAACCAACGTATCTTTGAGGGACTGACTACCAGTATTATTATTGTACAAAGACAAATACAAGCTGATATAGATACGAATTTTTTCGTTTAAAGTAATAATTTATAATATAATTATAAAAAACGGAAAAAGTTGGAAGAATTTGCATATGGGGGGACCACTCGCCAACTTACTTGGCGGGATGCTGAGTTGGATAGCATCTCGCCAACTGAGTTGGCGGGGCGCTCTCCTCGAGAGGCTGCTCGCCAACTCAGTTGGCGGGTCATGCAGAGTTGGCTTAGACCCGTTGCAATATGCTCGCCAACTGAGTTGGCGAGTAAGGATCCGTTTTTCGACCGTTCCACAACGGCTATTAACAACAACGGCTATTACATTCTCCCTCTATAAATTACCTATCTCAACCAAATCATCTCACACTCAATCTACTTCCTCTATTTCCTCTCTTCCCTCTAGCAAACTCTCCAACACTCTCTCTGTCTCTCTGCCTGCAGCTAAAGTTCATTTGAGTTTTCTGTAGCAAAAGTTCTCAACCGTCATGGATCGTAGCGTAAGAATTGTATGCTCGCACGGCGGTAAAGTAAATGGGTTAAATTACGAAGGAGGAGAAAGTATAATTTTTTCAACTTATCCGAAAATTAGTTTTGAAAATATACGTAATCATATTATTGAACGTTGTTCTATTCATTATTATTTTATTCTGAAGTCTATTTTTTGTTCTAATTATTTTTTGATAGATAGTGAAGATGCATGAAATTATATTCTTGAGATTAATTCACAATCATGGTATATAAAAATATATGTTATTAAAGTAGCAGCAACCTTAGATAGTAGAAATAATGAATATTTTTCTGAATATCAGCATGTTAGTTCGGGTGCTAGTTCTTCTCAACAAATAGTTTCATTTATCCAAGAAAGTCATTCATCAGATGAATCTAACCATGATGATGATAGTGACAACGACGATGGAAATAGTGATAATTTAGTTAAAAATATAGATTATACAGTAGATGATGATGTTGTAAAAGCTATCACTGATGAATTATTTAAGGGACAATCATTTCCTAGTCGTTCTCACTTTAGAAGCTTTATAAGTAATTTAGCAATTAAATATAATTTTAGTTGTTCAGCTAGTCTTATGAATAATGCTCGTGGAATTATATATAGTTGTGATCAACCGAATTATAATTGGAGAGTATATGTCAAATCTATTGGAAATGGCGATATAGTTAAAGTTAGTACATTAGAAAATCGTCATTCTTGTTTAGGAAGACTTAGTACAGGACGTCATCGACTAGCTACCGCTTCATGGATTAAGACCATGATAATTGACATTATTAGAGATAACCAGTCATACAGTCCATCACAAATTGTTAAAGATATATATAGGGAGCACCGTATACAAGTTAGTTATTCCAAAGCATGGAGAGCCCGAGAGACAGCATTAGTTGAAATTAATGGTAGTTATGATGAGGCATACGCTAGTCTTGAGGAATATTGTTATAGAATTATGGAGACAAATCCAGGTAGTACATGTTTTATTAAAACTGCCGAAAACAATAGCTTCCAACGAATTTTTATTTGTTTTAAGTCATGTATTGATGGATTTTTAAGTGGATGTTTACCAATTATTAGTACTGATGCTACATTTCTTTCGTCTAAATATCAAGGTATCTTATTTATTGCTTGTGCTCACGATCCTAACTATCAATTATATCCTATAGCTTATGCTGTTGCTGAAGGTGAGAATAGTGATTCTTGGTCTTGGTTTTTAAATTCTCTTAAAATATCTTTTGAAAGCTGTTTTAATGATTGGAATACAATTTCATTTATATCTGACAAGCAAAAGGGATTAATAAATGCTATTCGTGCTATTTTTCCTGCATCTCCTCATTTTTTTTGTATTCAACATTTTAAACAAAACATGAAAAAAATTTCAAAAGAACCAGTATTTCAACGCTTGTTAGACTCGCTTGCTAGATCATATAATAAAACGGATGCAGAGAGTGTGTTTGATATAATTAAAGCCGAGAACATAGTGTTGTACGATTGGCTTATTGGTGTAAACGATGAAAGTCGTCGATTTGAACATTGGATAACAGCGTATGCTACTTGTCCTAGATTAGATATTAACACTTCTAATCTTGCTGAATGTTTCAATAGCTGGATTAAGAAATTACGAGATAAGCCAATAACAATACTTCTCGATGGTATTAGAGTCAAGATTATTACACTTCGTGACAATCGTAGAAAGTTTGCTGAAAATATAGATACAGATTATTGTCCGAAGATGTTAAAAAATATGGCTTCTATTATCAAAGAGAAGAACCACCTAGAAATATTAGCTATTGATAGTTATAAGTTTGAAATAATAGACCGGGCAACAAGTAGAACCTATATTGTTCATATAACTGACAGATCTTGTACATGTTTTAGATGGTATCATACTTATATACCATGTATACATGCATGTTTTGTTTGTAGATATTGCAATATTAGTATTGATACTTTTTATCCTGCAGTATTTTTGACGCAAAACTTGAAAAGTGTATACGCGCCAAAAATGGAGCCAATTCCAGTTCCCTACGAGATCCAAGGTCCTTTGGTAAGAGGACAAATTGGGGTGCCAGATGTAAGACGCAAAGCCGGAAGACCAAAGAAGAACCGCATCAAACCCCGGGATTCATCGACAAGAGATCTACGTTGCAGTAATTGTGGTGCTATGGGACACAACCGAAGAAGATGTACTAGTCAACCGAGAGATTAAAATAGAATTATTCAATACCCAAATATTGTAATAAAAAATCATTACAAATTATACAAAATTGTAATCATACAATGTTACAAATTTTCTACTAATCCTCGTCCTCGTCTTGTTGAGTTTGGGTAGGCAGCGGTGCTGATGGAGTCAAAAAAAATTGTGTGAATATCTGGTAGCTTTCATCTCCAGCAGTCTGGCCACTCGGATCCGCTCCTGCATACTGGTAACTAGGGCCCGCTCCAGCATATTGGTCACTCGGGCCCGCTCCAACATACTGGTAACTCAGGTCCGCTCCTGCATACTGGTAACTCGGGATCCCTCCAACATACTGGTCACTCGGGCCCGCTCCAGCAGTATCCCGCCGTCGACGACGAGAGTGTCTCTGTCGTACTAAGCCGGTCGGATAGTCCGGTGGAAGACGGGATTGTACTGGAGGCATTTCCAGTTCCCGTCCAATACCCAGATGCTCAACACGAGTCACAAGTTCCTCCATAAGACGACGAGTCACATGTTCCTCCATATGAGGTCGTTGTAAATGTTTCCGGTATACACCACTCTGAAATATGAAACTTGTAAATTAATATATTTATCATATCTATGTATATGTATTTTTGAAAGTAAAATGAAGTCATACCAAATCATGCATTCCATCGACAAAAGCACGCATAGTAGAATCGTCTACGGATCTACTCTTGAACCTTTGCTCCTCGTAGTGGTATACTCGGTTGCTCATAAGAGGGCATCCCCACCATTGCCTGTAGTCCAGGCTACCTATGTCTGCAAAATATAAATAAAATTTTAGCAAACTATTTACACTAAATCAATATGAATAATGAGTAACTTATAACTTACATTCCTTAGCAGAATTTAGTTTGGGAGACATGTCCCTCACACTATAATTCTTGAACCGATTATTCCAGTCAACAACGAGACCAATGATTCGTTGTAATGCATTTGATGTCTCATAACCGACTGTCGGTGGATCATCGAAAATTATTGGGGCCATTCCGAATTGCCGAAGAACACGGTCTGCCGGATGGTACATGGTGAACCGATCATATATAATATGACATCTGTGTAAAGTAAATGCATAGGATGTCATCTTGATTTCTGGAGCATCAGGTTCACATGAGTACGGTAATCAGGTTACCTATTTAAAGATATTGTATCAATTAGATGTGATGTTTATCTACGATCAAAACTTAAATAATTTAAAAATATTTATTGTATATTTAAAAATTACCTCATTATACTGCAGTGTATCAAATTGGCTACGATATAGTGATACAGTCCTGTATTGGTAGTGTTGATAATCCACTACGTCTGTAGGCCAGCGCATAGCAACTGGAAATACTCCAACATCACTGAGAATGCTGGTAACAGGCCTACCAATATAGAAGTGCTCGTAGGACCAGAACTATAAAACAGAAATATGACATTAGTACAAACAAAATTTGCGTATAAAATTACTCTAACTTTTTAAGGTCTTTCATTCATACATGTATCAGTGAAATACATCCACAAATACTCTTGCGATTGGATCTGACAAATTCTGTCAGATTGGCGTACAAAAAGGCAAGAGTAGCAGCTCCCCACGCATGCTCAGTAGGTTTTGTCATATCATCCAAGAATGGTAAAAGCTGCACATTTACCATATTTTTTGATGCATCGGAAAATAAAATTGCACCACATAAACAGAGCAGATACGCTCTAATGCAACGAATGACCTGGATTTATTAAGTGTTATATAGAATTGCACCACTAAATTAAGTAATAAACAAATTTACTAATAAAAATATATACCCGAATTTCATCTACATCAACCACCCCATCAATAGTTTGATGTAGGTCCATAAAGTTGCCACGGAGCCATGTAAATTTTACATAATTGCCGTCTTTTAGACCTGAAGGAGGGCTAACACCGAGATACCTCCGGATCAGATCAGATCCCTTTAAGTGCGGATCAAAATATATAGCGTTACCTTTAATAGGTAACCCTAGTATATTCGCCACATCAAAAAGGGTGATCGTCATCTCGCCGAATGCGAGTTGGAAAGTGTTGCGTTCTGGCCACCAACGCTCCGCAAGGCTTACAACTAAATGAAGATCGTGGATTAAATATCTAACACGATCTATATAGTGGAATCCAAAGGATTCCACCAAAGCCTTTTGGACCGAATTTAGCTCTCACGTACAATAATTCATTTCGGCCCGCCAATGTACATGGATCCGGGTTCGTAAAGCATGATCATGGTCGTATAACTATAAAAAATATATGCATTATATTTTGTGTTTAAATTTATATGCATTAATAAAGTAAACATATGCATTATAAAAAATATATGCATTAATAAAGTTGGCAACTTGTAATTTCAAAAATTACCTCGCCAGTAAATATTTGACTAGAAATGTGGTCTTCACGTTGCTTAAGCGCGGTAGTCGGTCCGCCAGGAATACGACCGTCATTGCGGGTAGCCATCGCCAGTAAATATCAGGAGGAGAAAGAGAATTGTGTTTGGGGGTGTGTTGTGTGAGGAGGAGAATGTGTTGTGTGAGGAGGAGAATGAGGAGAATGTGTTGTGTGAGGAGGAGAATGTGTTGTGTGAGGAGTGTTTGGGGGGTGTTTATAGGGGTGAAATGTATCCGTTGTGCAACGGATAAAAAGTAACGGTCAGCGGCTCGCCAACTGAGTTGGCGAGCGGCCTCTCGAGGAGAGCGCCCCGCCAACTCAGTTGGCGAGATGCTATCCAACTCAGCACCCCGCCAACTAAGTTGGCGAGTGGTCCCCCCATATGCAATTTTCCCCAATTTTTCCCGTTTTTTATAATTATATTATAAATTATTACTTTAAACGAAAAAATCCGATATAGATATCATAGACCCAAGATGAATTTATTTTGTATCTTGGTTAGGATAATAGTGTTGTAATATCTTGTTTTGATTTTCAATAATATTTACCTTCTTTAATATATATATATATATATATATATATATATATATATATATATATATATATATATATATATATATATATATATGGGCTGATAATAAATTATAGTGTACAAATCAAGAAATATTTCAATTCGCAGTCAATGAGTTGAGAGTTTAGTAAAGTTTACTCACCCAATAAGATAATATTCCATCAACTTTAGCGAAAGTATTTCTTTTAACAATTTTACGCTCCACCCTCGTTAGACAAGACAATGATTCTATGTATGGTCCCAGTGGCTTTTTGTTGTGCATTGTATTGTTAATTGTTGTAGTGGCGAGGCATGTGTCCTAATGAAAGTGAGTGAAAGGGACCTTTTCCTATGGGGCCATCGGCACTTCACATATTTGTGGGAGCACATGTGAAGGCCTTTTGCTAACAGGACAAATTTCTATAAAGGCTCCTTTCATGAGGGAGGGATAGCAAGTACAGTGACAAGCCAAATTTATTAGAACTGAGAGCAATTCATAATGTGTTCGTGACCCTTCTCTGGCATACATGTGGACTAAAAGAAGACCGATGATGAAGCGCATGCCCACAACTCACCTGTCGCACAATTTAGCTGTAAATAAATTGAGGACTTATCAACATAGCCCACTAGGAGGATGAAGATAGTAAGTTGGATGCTGACAGAAGTGGTCAAAATCTAGATTTTGAACCACTTCCAACAATATTTACTGTAATTTAATTTAAACAGTAATTTTTTTTCTACTATGAAATTAAAATTTTGATATCAAATTTTTTTCTTCCCTTTAAAGTGAAGCGTGAAAGTTAAAAAAAAATTATTTTCACTTTGCGTGTTTAGTTGGATAACCACTTTCTCTCTATTTTAACAAATAAAAAAATTATTATTCATGTTACTTTAACAAAATGTTACACTTTTTTATTCACTTCAACAACCAACCAAATATTAAACTTTAGAATTTTCTATTTCTAACATACACTTCTTCAAAGCACAAAAAAAAAAAATTACTTCGTTTTATTTCACCACAATACGTACGCAAAATGTCGATTTCTAAATTTTTTTATTTCGCTCCAATTTGTCGAACCAAACAACCCTTTAGCTGTTAATAAATAGAGTACTTCGGACTTCCACTAGGAAGAAGAAGAGAGCAGGTTGTACATGACACATGCTCAGGGTGGTGGTGGTGGTTGTACATGACACATGCTCAGGGTGGTGGTGGTGGTTGTGTGTGTGTGTGTTGGGGGAGGGGAAGGGTCTAGTCGGACCATAGAATGCATCTTGAGATATAAATATAGGTTTAATATGAATTTGGTTTGTGCCGGCAATAAGGAAAAAAAAAGGCCTTAAAAATTGTGCTACAGAAAGGTTATCCAAATCCGAAGTCTTGTCAAACTTACTCATCCTGCATATGTTTCTAGTAGAGAGTATGAACCAATTGTAAATTCTCTGACACCTACCCACCATTTCTTGTTTCATATCAGTTTCGTAAGTTGAGATGTAGAAGGTTCTATTAAATTGTTTTGTTCTGGTTTAGTCTTCGTTGAGCTGACAAATTCCGATGCATCAAAGAATCTAATAAAATATTTTAGAAAACAATACTGAGCAATTTTCTTCAGTATCATCACATGGAAGAGAATAAAATAAGATCTTTAGTCATCACAGAGAACATTAGGCTACACAACCATATTTACATCAATGAAATAAATAAATAAAGCTACTACCACAAGCTGTTTTTCTACATTATTAAATGAAAAATATAGAAGACAATAAATTACACTATTGACCAGTTCACTATGTTCTCGTTAACATTACATTAGATCCTTCAATAAAATATTTACTGTGGCTACCAATGGGTTACACTTCCACAAATCAGGCTGGAACTGGGAATTTTGGACGGCGCTTGCAGATGACAGCTGAATAAGCAGTGCCAATCTTTATTATACTTGTGCACCTTGCAATCAAAATAGTCCACTATCACCCACATTATCACTCGTGTCAGCATTGTTGTTACAATAGCATTGCAAATAAATTGTACTGCTCTCAAGATGACAATACAATACCTATGCATCCCAGAAGGCTGATGATATTTTGCCTGGCTACTAAAAGCTGTGATAGCTGAAGTTCTGTTGACAAAGGAACATTCGACTTGGTCTCAATGCCCCAGTTCCAGAACAGGAAGAGCATTCTTAGTACATGAGCAAATAAGAAAGTATCTATATGATTTGCAATAGTTGAATTTTAAGTCCCATTTCAAGTCTCCTGTGTTCCAACTCAAGTGGAGATTGCAAGATGGTATGCCAAGTATATCTTCCTCGCTTGCTTAAGTTAGTATGAGCAGCAGGTTCTAGTTTCCTGTTGAAACCTTTATGGGCAGTAAGTGAAGGATTATGCTAGCACATATCGACAACGGCATCTGATATGCCACTCCGAGCCATAGTCACTGGAAACTTGATAGCTAACCATCATAAAGGTTTCCAGTCTGTAACAGAACAACGTCCCCTGAGTTCATGAAAGGCTCAATGAGTCTCCAGTGGGCACATCCGTGCCTTGCTCAGCAATTAATAAGTCGACAAGAGTGAACCTAACAGGGTCTCTGTCATTATCAATGAGTGATAATCGGACTGACTGCTATTCAGCACACAATTGCTCCTTGTTCAACTTACCTTTGAATACACAACCTGATGAGCAGACGTCTACGAGACCTTTGCCTTATCTCAGGCCACTCACTCTTCAGAATGCATGGGGAGTTCTTCACAAGCCTTCAATGAATTTGCGGTGAAATTTTCCATGGCTTCAAATACTTGTCTAAGACCCAAATGCAGACTGATTGATTCAGCATTCTGATTGGGAAGATCATCCTGACCAGAAACCAGTACAAGTTTCTTGTTTAGTGCATTGACTTCCCTGTGCATAATTTGTGCCTCCCTCTCCCGAGCCTTAACCCACATATCAGTCTCTCTGTTTGGCATCAGTTGTTGGTGCTGTCCAACACTGTGTTGTTCCCAGAGGCGTCGTAAATTAGTTGCAAAAGCTTGCATAACATCAATAACTTCCTTCTCCTGTAGCCTATCCAAAGCTTGTGACCAGTAATTACAAATGACAAACACAGGGGGAGCACCTATTCTTCCAGGAGAATAAGGTGGGATCCCATCAGCAGTCACCTCAGGCTCATAGTGAAGACATAATATAAGCCACCCATTTATAGCTTTGACATAGTTTTTCTGTGCATTGATCCAAGCAGAGAAATTCCCAATCCACCTCAGTAGCTCCAGTTCTAGCTGCATCATCGCCTCCAAACATTTTTCACCGGGTCTGCCACCAGAGGCAATAGAATCTAGCCCTTTTGCTTCTGATATAGCTTCACATTGAATCTGGTGGCATTCCAGCATAGTTTTCCACATTCTCACTAACCTGCAAGATATGTTTGCTCTCAGAAACTATGGTTCCAATAAAAAAAAACAGAAGTACTATATAAATTGCTTTGCCTAATAACTTTTAGTAAGGCACCACAAGTAAGTCGAAGTACTTAAATTGGCAATTGCAGTTTCAATTCCTGAAAAGTATTCAACAGAAATCACGACCGTGAGTGCATAAATCAATTAAATATCTTTCCATTACATGAGCCAGAATATACTTTCTGAGTTTTGAGGAGTACTTTCCTTGACTGTAAAGAGACTTGCACATCTCAGACTGGATCAGAATCAACTTTTTAGTTCTTACAAAATTATGCAAAGCTGAATTTATCTAGAGGAAAGAAAGGTGTAAAAAGCAAATGTGCATCTAATAAAATCCCCCAACCCCATATGCATGTTTGGGAAGTAATATATCAGTTGACAAATGTGCTAAAATGTATAAAAGGAAAAACAGAAGAATTGTACAAAGTCACATTAAAAAGTCAACCTAGGCTGTCTTGAATAGTTGGTATGGAATATCTCGAATTTATGATTCTTGCGTTTTAAGTTCCAACAATTATAATAATTTTCTAGCTTCAATTAGCAAAAAAAAAAAAACATGGAATCACATTTTTACTGTATTTTATATCTTAACTTCATAGACGATTACTCATAAACCCTAGAAAAAACAACTGGTCCGTAACTACAAAATAGTAAAATCTTATTACACTTCATCATGAGGGATAATTCTGACTCTACGGAAATTGAAGAAAACTGTAAGGCTTGCTAAATATCCAGGACAGTAAGGCTTAACTAGCATAATTCCTACTTTTTGCACTCCAGAAATTCTTAAGCTATTGAATTTAACCTTGAGCAGAAGCACTGGAGTTAATATATTTAGCACTTAGCATGTATTAAGCTACATTTCCTGTGAATATTAGTTCCATGCTTTCTTGGAACAAAGCTCTTGCTATAGAAACATGGAGTCACATTTTTGCAGAGTGAACAACTACAATATCATTAATCATTTTTTGAAGCACTGTTGAGTAGCATTCAAGAAGTAAAGTACTAATGTATAATGACATCACCAAACAAACAAACAAACAAATTTAAGTAAACTTTGCTCAATAGGAATATAAAAACGAAATAATGGCATAAGTGAATTTATTTTCAACCTATATCAACAGGAAAAGAACTGCAGGACCCAAACAGAACTAGATTCCTAGTAAACTGATTAAGAATTTCAAAATCAGACTTCAAAGTAGGCACAAAAGCACACACTAAGATACATGAAATTACCATACAAACAAACATACATGTATTCTGCTACTAATGCAAAAAACTGGAAAGTGGTTCTGACTACTGACTTGAGCTGGTATAAGTAGCAGTATATTCAAGTCCAAATGATTCCTGAAGGAATATTCAAATGGATATTCCTGAAGGAATATTCAAATGGATATTTGAGTCTAAATGGAGTAAAAGTTTAACATACCCTTGGATAAGTTCCTTAATCCGTGGCCACAATTCTTCATCCCTCAACTTATTTACTTTAGTTGATATGGAGTTAACAACCTGGATGGCTATTCTGAGCTTTGTCGATAGCTTTCTGATCAATTTTTGAACTTCATCAAGCTTGTGAGACTCAGCCCCTCTTTCATCCAAGCGTTTCAGTTTCTTGCAGTTCCTATCATAAAATAATCTCATCTTTTCCTCAGCCTGTAGAAGTTTAAAACACGGGAAGGAATTTAGTACAATCACCAATCTTCTGAAATCAACTACTATACAATCTATATGCTAAGTGTCAGAAGTAGAGTTGAGAAAACTCAACAACATTGAAAGGAATACATGTTTACACCAAACATGGATAGTATTATATGATAACTATGTAGGAATTAAGTACATCAACCCAATATAAAAGGCACTAACAGTAAGGAATATCTAGAAGATATATCTATTTGCAGTTTCCTAAGCCTTCCAAGCGAGAGATTATGGTAAGCCCCTCTCTTGGTTGTAGTTCCCATCTGCCAAAAAATCTGGCATGGATTTGAAGGGTCTTTGTCAGATTGATATCTGTACATATATGTTAGTTTTCTTGGTGCATTTTCCTTAACCTAGAAATATGTTCTATAAATGACCCCATCTTGGTGGCAAATGCCAACATAATAATGATGGCTTGTGAATTATGTATGTACTATGTACACACAAGGGGGGTGACGGTATCATCATGGATACATAATACATTAATGCATGACAAAAAACTATAGGATACATTTTGCAATTGACAGCAATGACAAGTTACAGACTCTTCCCTAAATTTCATTGTTTTTGTAGTCACATATCATTATGGCTTCATAGCTCAACAAAATATAAGGTCCTTATCTCAATACGATGACCCACAAACTCAAGTTAGTAAAGCACCCATGCAATCCTTGCAGTAAAATACCTAGCAGCCTGCACAGCAAAATGAATGCATAGGTTTGAAGTTTTACCTCAATTATCAATTTCATTTGCAGACTAGGAACTCTATAGCAATATAGAGAGATGTGTACACCGCTCATTATTAGAAGGTAAAAGACCAGATTATGTTAATTCATACAAGGGAAAGTTACAAACACCATCATCTACATTGAGATGCTACGGGAATGTCACTCTAAAAAGGGAAAGTGTGAATATACGAGCAAACACATTGAAGGTACCAAGGACTAGATTGTCCCTAAGCAGATGAAATCAAACTGGAATGTGGCGAGCTTGTGGCATGCACAAAAGAAAAGAGAGCTGTGAAATGCACCTTCTTATACAGAGATATAGGAAGCTTTAGCAGGTCAATGAGCAGAGATTAAAAGGCATAATTAATGACGGGACATCAATGTTTGATATAAAAAATAACTATCACGAGGCATGCTGTACACCTTAACTTAGGACCAATTGAAGTCGTGAAAATTGCATAAGAAATATGTATTCTTGTCACTTGCTAAAAGTTGAACATTTAGTAATTACATTACTAGTTTCGTCAGTGGCATTCCTATGTAGCATAGCTAATATATTATGCTTGATGAGAGAAGATATCTTGGCAGGTACCTCAACTATATAGGAAGTGATCAACTATTAGAGATTGATCAACAATTTATATCAGATGACACACGAAACATCATCCGGTTCAAATGTCCAAAGAAGATTATATATATATGGTCAATTATCATTAGACGAATACTTGTATGATTCGAGTATTAATAGTAAAAATCTGTTAGGTATCCAAATCCCAAATATAAAACTTCTAAATTTTAATGCATTAATAAAGTACACACCTGATTTATTCTCGGAGAATGGCCCAAAATTCCTAGAACTAAAGTATAGGCCATCTATTTCACAAGGTTACATACCAAAGAATGTCAGAATTATTAGTGCTATCTATTAGAGCATCTCCAACCTTGTTGTGACTTTGGAAAAAGTTTCTGCCACATATGAATGACAAAATTTTATTTAAAAATACTTCTCCAATGCAATTGTCAAGTAAATTGTGAAGCTTATGTAGCAAAAGTTGTAGAATACATTGTGAAATTTGTTGTCTAGTTCTAGATAATGCACTAGTCAATATCTACACCTCCATGTCATCAATTATGAATAAAAAAATATTTAGAAAAAAGAAAGAAGAGAAGTTGTCTTGGAAGTTGAAGAAAAAGTAAGCATCTTAATACTTTTTGCATTGGAGAAGACTTTTTTTACTTCATTGACTTCTGTGAATATAGTCTTACCACCCAGGAAAGACATTGTGTTGTGTCTCATGCCACACAGAATCAGAACACATTACAAGACAATTGGGTTGGAGAAGCTCTTAGACTTCTAAGGCCATCTCCAATGGGGGTTTCCATATTTTTATGGTAAATCATTTCTAGAATTTTTTTTCTTTCAGCAATGGTTTCTATTCCAATTTTCATCTAATAGAATAGAGAATTTCTATAAAAATTTCTACATGTAGAAACTCATAACAATTCTCCATCTCTCATAGAATTTAATATTGGACACTACTTTCAAACTAAATCATTAAATAGACCCTTTTATTTTTTGCCACATAGGATAGAAATTGAGAACCATTGAAGAGTGTATTTTTTGTGTGCAACGAAACTCTGCCAACTAGGAGAAATTTCCTTAAAGCACTATGCCAAGTAGGATAGAAACTTCATTTTAGAAATCTCCATTGGAGAGAGCCAAAACTCAGAGCGCTTGGATAAACTCCACATTTTTCTCTCCAAAAGGAGCCTGGCCTAGATCAATTGGGCAATGACAAATATCCCATAGTTAAAAAGTATGCTCCAAAAAAGAAAACCAAAAGAACCCCCTATTGCTGTTGCATATTTCATAGTCAAGACAAGGGAGAATGAGAAATCCACCTTAGAACATCATCGACTAAACGTGACATAGACTTCCCCAATTTTCATGTTTCATGCATTAAAATTAGTTATAACCCAACATAGAATATAGTGCCTAGTAGCCTACTGATCAAATTAACTAGACAATAGTGTACCAATCTAGAATGCAGGGATACTTCAAAAATGTGGCCGTGTCGTATCAGACACAATCAAATCAAATACAAAGCCTGAAATCCATCTCTGAAGCCAAAATTCACAAGAAATAAAATGCAGATAGTTACCCTGACTTCATCCTGAAGCTTTTTCTCCCAAATGTACATCTTCTGCAACGTCGAAGAAAGATTCTTTGAGCTCCTCTCCATATCCTCCTCAAAGTTCAAGAAATCCTCATTGGAGGGAGGCATAACACACGTCATCACTGCTGGCACTGTTCGCGGGAAGAAAAGAAAAACAACCCAAATTTTAGGGGATTTAAAAAAACAACATGGGTTATGTTAACTTGTGCCAATCGATAAATGTACATTTTACATGGATACTTCTACCAACACATTTATCAATACACATTTTAAATATAAATGTGTTGGTGGAAGTTTTAAATATAAATGGGTTGGTGGAAGTATCCATATAAATGCGTATTTATCAATATGTTAACATATGAAGAAATTATTGAGTGAGCAGGATTGACCATGCACCTTGATTTTTCTCCACTTGATGGCATTGAGATGAAAAGAACTAGACCAGGCTGCCACTACATGCACTTATCTCCATGCCATCAAATGAAAAAAAAAAATATCATAATACATGGTAAGCTTGGCTCACTGAATAATTTCTCTAACATAACATAACCCAAACAACATACCAAAATTCAGGAGAATCTCACCCTTGTACACTGCACTTCTATGGTGATGATACGGGTGCTTCCCCACCTCCAGCACCCCAGACATCTCCATGGCCGACGAAAATGCCCTATTCCCCTGAACCATAATTTCACCCCCAATCTCCGTAACATCTAGAAACCGCCTCGGCTGTTTCGCAGGAGCAGCAGCCGGCGCCATGGCGGGCGCAGCATTACGTACCTGGTCCACCGCCGCCGCCACCACGTTCTTCTCCACCACGTCGTCGGCCTCATCCACCACGCCCGCAGACCCCGCCTGCTCCTTAACGTGCTCAACCGACGAGCCACTGGAGGAGGAGGAGGATGTGGAAGTGGAAGTCGAGGAGTTCCGGCCTCCCTCCTTGATGACCTCGTGCTCCTCGTCCTCGAGGTCCGGAATCCCCTCCGCGTCCCTCACCTCATTGGAGGTCCGGCTCGGGGTGTAGGGCGGGTAGTAGCTCTCGTTCGCCTCGAACGGGTTCAGGAAGTCCCAGGTGGAGGCTCTCGCCGCCGGCGGAGGAGGAGGCGGCGGCGGAGCCGCAGCCGATTTCGCCGCCGCCGGGAAGGAGCTTGCATGCGGAGGCAAGTTCGGCGGAAAGGAGCCGAATAACCCTCCTCCACCGCCATCATTGCCGCCGTAGTATTCGTAGCCGTAGGGATCGGCGGAGGAATAACTGGCGAAGTGGAAGGTGTCGGTCGTAGGGCTGTGGGGCCGGTGGGAGTATATGACGGAGTTGGGAGGGGGCTGGTTGCGGGCGTAGTGGAGACGGACCACCGGGTCCGGCTCCGGCTCGTCGTCGCGGTGGAGATGATTATGGTCGTCATCGTCGTCGGAGTGAAACGGAGAGAGATCGTCGTCGTCGTCGGAATCGGAGTCGGAGGAGTGGAATTGGATGTGGGAGTCGGAGGCGGGATCACCCTTGCGTTGCAACGGGAGGGGGAGGGGAGGGGAGGAGGAGGAGGAGGAGTGGAGGATGAGGCGGTGGAGGGAGGAGGAGAGGGAGCGGAGGGAGTGGGCGTAGGCTGCGTGGGCGTCGGCGAGGGCGTAGCGGTGGCGAATTGCGTCGGCGAGGAGGTCGGTGCGGTCGCGGCAGAGGGAGACCGCCTCCAGCTCCTCCAGCGACTTGGAACCGGAGCAACCCATAGGGAATAGAATAGAATAGGGATTGAGAATGTTAGTGGGAGAGATGATCGATTGTTTCACATCTTCATCGTTATCATGGACTCTATGATAGAGTGTCAGATCTAGGGTTGAGAGAGAGAGAGAGAGTGAGTGAGTGAGTGGGGGATCTTCTTTTCTAGAGTGACAGCGCGGAGTGGTTCGTCGGGATGCAACGCAGCAAGAGAGAGAGAGAGAGAGTGGTGTTCACACGCACTAATCCCTGTCCGTCTTCTCTTATGCTATTAAAATACGGATTTTTTCGTTTTAAGTAATAATTTATTATATAATTATATAAAACGGGATAAGTTATGGATAATTGCGGGGGACCACTCGCCAACTCAGTTGGCGAGTTGCTTAGTTGGCGAGGGGCTCGCCAACTGAGTTGGCGGGGCACCCTCCTCGAGGGGCCGCTCGCCAACTCAGTTGGCGGGCCATGCAACATTGCAACCGTTGGCCAACGGCTATAATCCAAACAGCTATTACAATCTCCCTCTATAAATTACCTATCTCAACCCATTCATCTCACACTCAATCTACTTCCTCTATTTTCTCTCTTCCCTCTAGCAAAGTCTCCAACACTCTCTCTGTCTGTCTGCCCACAGCTAAAGTTCATTTGAGGTTTTCTGTAGCCAAAGTTCTCAACCGTCATGGATCGTAGCGTAAGAATTGTATGCTCGCACGGCGGTACAGTAAATGGGTTAAATTACGAAGGAGGAGAAAGTATAATTTTTTCAACTTATCCGAATATTAGTTTTGAAAATATACGTAATCATATTATTGAACGTTGTTCTATTCATTATGATTTTATTTTGAAGTCTATTTTTGGTTCTAATTGTTTTTTGATAGATAGTGAAGATGCATGGAATTATATTCTTGAGATTAATTCACAATCACGGTATATAAAAATATATGTTATTAAAGTAGCAGCAACCTTAGATAGTAGAAATAATGAATATTTTTCTGAATATCAGCATGTTACTTCAGGTGCTAGTTCTTCTCAACAAATAGTTTCATTTATCCAAGAAGGTCATTCATCAGATGAATCTAACCATGATGATGATAGTGACAACGACGAAGGAAATAGTGATGATTTAGTTGAAAATGTAGATTATAGGGTAGATGATGATGTTGTAAAAGCTATCACTGATGAATTATTTAAGGGACAATCATTTCCTAGTCGTTCTCACTTTAGAAGCTTTATCAGTAATTTAGCAATTAAATATAATTTTAGTTGTTCAGCTAGTGATATGAATAATGCTCGTGGAATTATATATAGTTGTGATCAACCGAATTATAATTGGAGAGTATATGTAAAGTCTATTGGAAATGGCGATATAGTTAAAGTTAGTACATTAGAAAATCGTCATTCTTGTTTAGGAAGACTTAGTACAGGACGTCATCGACTAGCTACAGCTTCATGGATTAAGACCATGATAATTGACATTATTAGAGATAACCAGTCATACAGTCCATCACAAATTGTTAAAGATATATATAGGGAGCACCGTATACAAGTTAGTTATTCCAAAGCATGGAGAGCCCGAGAGACAGCATTAGTTGAAATTAATGGTAGTTATGATGAGGCATACGCTAGTCTTGAGGAGTATTGTTATAGAATTATGGAGACAAATCCAGGTAGTAAATGTTTTATTAAAACTACCGAAAACAATAGCTTCCAACGAATTTTTATTTGTTTTAAAGCATGTATTGATGGATTTTTAAGTGGATGTTTACCAATTATTAGTACTGATGCTACATTTCTTTCGTCAAAATATCAAGGTATCTTATTTATTGCTTGTGCTCACGATCCTAACTATCAATTATATCCTATAGCTTATGCTATTGCTGAAGGTGAGAATAGTGATTCTTGGTCTTGGTTTTTAAATTCTCTTAAAATATATTTTGAAAGTTGTTTTAATGATTGGAGTTCAATTTCATTTATATCTGACAAGCAAAAGGGTTTAATAAATGCTGTTCGTGCTATTTTTCCTGCATCTTCTCATTTTTTTTGTATTCAACATTTTAAACAAAACATGAAAAAAGTTACAAAAGAACCAGTATTTCAACGCTTGTTAGACTCGCTTGCTAGATCATATAATAAAACGGATGCAGAGAGTGTGTTTGATATAATTAAAGCCGAGAACATAGTGTTGTACGATTGGCTTATTGGTGTAAACGATGAAAGTCGTCGATTTGAACATTGGATAACAGCATATGCTACTTTTCCTAGATTAGATATTAACACTTCTAATCTTGCTGAATGTTTCAACAGCTGGATTAAGAAATTACGAGATAAGCCAATAACAACACTTCTCGATGGTATTAGAGCCAAGATTATTACACTTCATGACAATCGTAGAAAGTTTGCTGAAAATGTTGACACAGATTATTGTCCGAAGATGTTAAAAAATATGGCTTCTATTATCAAAGAGAAGAACCACCTAGAAATATTAGCTATTGATAGTTATAGGTTTGAAATAATAGACCGGACAACAAGTAGAACCTATATTGTTAATATAACTGACAGATCTTGTACATGTTTAAGATGGTACCATACTTATATACCATGTATACATGCATGTTTTGTTTGTAGATATTGCAATATTAGTATTGATAGTTTTTATCCTGCAGTATTTTCGACGGCTACCTTGAGGAGTGTATACGCGCAAAATATGGAGCCAATTCCAGTTCCCTACGAGATCCAAGGTCCTTTGGTAAGAGGACAAATTGGGGTGCCAGATGTAAGACACAAAGCCGGAAGACCAAAGAAGAACCGCATCAAACCTCGGGAATCATCGACAAGAGATCTACGATGCAGTAATTGTGGTGCTATGGGACACAACCGAAGAAGATGTACTAGTCAACCGAGAGAGTAAAATGTAATTGTTCAATACCCAAATATTTATGTAAAAATCCATTACAAATCATACAAAAATTGCAATAATACAATGTTTACAATTTTCTACTACTCCTCGTCCTGGTCTTGTTGAGTTTGGGTAGGCAGCGGTGCTGATGGAGTCAAAAAAAATTGTGTGAATATCTGGTAGCTTTCATCTCCAGCAGTCTCGTAACTCGGTCCGGCTCCAGGAGTCTGGTAACTCGGTCCCGCTCCAGCACTCTCGTAAGTCGGGTAGGCTCCAGCATACTGGTAACTCGGGCCCGCTCCAGGATACTGGTAACTCGGGGTCGCTCCAGCATACTGGTAACTCGGGCCCGCTCCAGCATACTGGTCACTCGGGCCCGCTCCAGGATACTGGTCACTCGGTCCCGCTCCAGCAGTATTCCGTCGACGACGACGAGAGTGTCTCTGTCGTACGAAGCCGGTCGGATAGTCCGGTGGAAGACGGGATTGTACCGGAGGCATTTCCGATTCCGGTCCAATACCCAGATGCCGAACACGAGTAACAAGCTCCCCCATAAGACGACGAGTCACATGTTCCTCCATATGAGGTTGTTGTAAATGCTGCTCGTATACCCCACTCTGAAATTTGAAACATGTAAATTAAAATATTTATCATATCTATGTATATGTATTTTTTAAAGTATAATGAAGTTAAAGTATAATGAAGTCATACCAAATCATTCATTCCATCAATAAAAGCACGCATAGTAGAATCGTCTAGGGATCTAGTCTTGAACCTGGGCTCCTCATAGTGGTATACTCGGTTGCTCATTAGAGGGCATCCCCACCATTGTCTGTAGTCCAGGCTACCTATGTCTGCAAAATATAAACAAAATTTTAGCAAACTATTTACACTAAATCAATACGAATAATGAGTAACTTATAACTTATATTCCTCATGAGAATTTAGTCTAGGAGACATGTCCCTCACACTATAATTCTCGAACCGATTATTCCAGTCAGCAACGAGACCAATGATTCGTTGGAATGCATTTGATGTCTGATAACCGACTGTCGGTGGATCATCGGGAATTATTGGGGCCATTCCGAATTGCCGAAGAACACGGTCTGCCGGATGGTACATGGTGAACCGATCATATATAATATGACATCTGTGTAAACTAAATGCATAGGATGTCATCTTAATTTCTGGAGCATCGGGTTCACATATGTACGGTAACCAGGTTACCTAATTAAAGATATTTTAAGAGATTAGATGTGATGTTTATCTACGATCAAAACTTAAATAATTTAAAGATATTTATTGCATATTTAAAAATTACCTCATTAGATTGCAGTGTATCAAATTGGCTTCGATATAGTGATACAGTCCTGTATTGGTAGTGTTGATAATCCACTACATCTGTAGGCCAGCGCATAGCAACTGGAAATACTCCAACATCACTGAGAACGCTGGTAACAGGCCTACCAATATAGAAGTGCTCGTAGGACCAGAACTATAAAATAAAAATATGACATTAGTACAAACAAAATTTGCGTATAAAATTAAACTTTTTAGGGCCTTTCATTCATACCTGTATCAGTGAAATACATCCACAAATACTCTTGCGATTGCATCTCACAAATTCTGTCAAATTGGCGTATAAAAACGCAAGAGTAGCAGCTCCCCACGCATGCTCAGTAGGTTTGGTCAGATCATCCAAGAATGGTAAAAGTTGCACATTTACCATATTTCCCGATGCATCGGGAAATAAAATTGCACCACATAAACAGAGCAGATAGGCTATAGTGCAACGAATGACCTGGATTTATTAAGTGTTAAACAAATTTATTAAATTGCACCACTAAATTAAGTAATAAACAAATTTACTAATTAAAATACATACCCGATTTTCATCTACATCAACCACCCCATCAATAGTTTGATGTAGGTCTATAAAGTTGCCACGGAGCCATGAAAATTTCACATAATTGCCATCTTTTAGACCAGAAGGAGGGCTAACACCGAGATAACTCCGGATCAGATCAGATCCCTTTAAGTGCGGATCAAAATATATAGCGTTACCTTTAATAGGTAACCCTAGTATATTCGCCACATCAAAAAGGGTGATCGTCATCTCGCCGAATGGGAGTTGAAAAGTGTTGCGTTCTGGCCACCAACGCTCCGCAAGGCTTACAACTAAATAAAGATCGTGAATTAAATATCTAACACGATCTATATAGTGGAATCCAAAGGATTCCACCAAAGCCTTTTGAGCTGGATTAAGCTCCCACGTACGATAATTCCTTTCAGCCCGCCAATGTACGTGGATCCGGGTTCGTAAAGCATTATCATAGTCGTATAACTATAAAAATTATATGCATTAATAAAGTAAACATAGGCATTCTAAAAAATATATACATTAATAAAGTTAGCAACTTGTAATTTCAAAAAATACCTCGCCAGTAAAAATCTGAGTAGAAATGTGATCTTCACGTTGCTTAAGAATAAGCTCGGTAGTCGGTCCGCCAGGAATACGACCGTCATTACGGGTAGCCATCGCCAGTAAATATCAAGAGGAGGAGAATTTGGTGTAAGGAGTGTTTGGGGTAGGAGGAGAATGTGAATGTTGTGAGAGGAGTGTTGGGTGGGGGGTGTATTTATAGGAATGTGGGATTATAGCCGTTTGGATTATAGCCGTTGGCCAACGGTTGCAACGTTGCATGGCTCGCCAACTGAGTTGGCGAGCGGCCCCTCGAGGAGGGTGCCCCGCCAACTCAGTTGGCGAGCCCCTCGCCAACTCAGCAACTCGCCAACTGAGTTGGCGAGTGGTCCCCCCCCCCCCGCAATTACCCATAACTTATCCCGTTTTATATAATTATATAATAAATTATTACTTAAAACGAAAAAATCCGTATTAAAATATGGCTAATGATAAGGGCACTACATATTTTACGTGGGACTAGTCCATTAAAATTTTATCAAAAATTACAAGTTTATCACTCCTAAATGTTACTTAGGGCTAGACCATACCAAGCTATATAAGTCAAAATAATTTATATTCTAGGTTTTTTACCCTCACATGAACAAACTCTCATTCTCCAAGTCTAAACCTAAATTTGGAAATTGATAGTTGTTGTCCCAAATGGAAGAGAATTTTGTTTCGATGATTGTCCAACGAATATTCTTCCGGTATGTCTTCGACAACATACGATGAATAAGTTTTGTGATTGTCACAAAAAAAATTAGTTTTATTTGACTATTGTAGGAACGATGCATGAAAATATCTTCGATGACGAAGTCGGATCATGCAATCCATTAAATATGCACTTTGGTCGTTCCGAAGAACATGTCGGTTGTTCCGAAGCACGTACGGTACGTAAAACGACAACCCTATTTTGACAATCATCGTGTAAGGACTGTATAAAATTAGACAGTCCTATATAAATATAGGACTGTCAATAATTCGACGGTCCTATATAAATACAGGATTGTCATAATTTCGAAAGTCCTATATACTAAGTGGACTTTCAAAATGGTGACAGTCCTGAATCTTAAAGACTATAAATTATTTGAACTGCCAATTATTTGAAGTTATTAATTTTTATATTATTTTATATTGGTTATAGGACCAACCTTGTACAGATGTTATGGTACATCCTGCTATTGGGGTTGATGTGGAGGATATATTCTCAACGGATATTTAATTTGCATCCCAGGAAGAAGCATTAGATTGGTGCAGAGAAGTTGAAAGACAACATAACATAGTAATTGTCATTGCAAGATCCATCAGATCTCGGCCGGGCCGAAAATATGTAGAGCAGGGCTGCGAAAGAGGAGGTGTGTTCAGGGAGCATCATAAAAAAATTGTATTGTTGAAAAAAAATTCCTAAGAAAAACGTTGGGACGAAAAAATATGGTTGTCCATTTAAGGTATTGATTATAAAAGTAGAAGATGTGAAGTGGATAATCGAAGTTAAGAATGGAAGACACAATCATCCTATTCCAGGGACACTTACGGGTCATGCCTACGTGGCACGATTGAAGGAGGATGAGAGAAAGTTGGTTGAAGAATTGTTCCTTTCCGGAGTTGCACCGAAACAAATTTATTTTGTCGTACGACAAAAAAAAGATGGGAACAAGTCTACCATGAGGATGATCTATAATAGTTTGGCCAGAGCGAAATGTAATAGTATGAAAGGAAGAATGGCGATGCAGGAAGTATTAAAGTTTCTTGGGGAGCATCACTACGTGGAGTACCATAGAAGACATCCAAAGTTGTTTTGGGCTCATCTTGATTGCACACTCTTGGCTCAGTCCTTCGTAGACGTGTTGGTCCTTGATTGTACATATAAGACCAACAAGTTCAAGATGCCTCTTTTTCACGTTGTTAGGTTTACGTCTACGGAAAAAATATTTTCAGTCGCTTTTTATTTTATGAAGAGTGAGACAGTAGAGTATTACACATGGGCGTTGAGGAAACTACAACCCCTTTACACAGGATACAAAGAGCCCTCTGTTTTTGTTACTGATAGAGAATATGTGCTGATAAATGCTATAGATATTGTATTTCCTCATGTGCACAGACTACTATGCACTTGGCATATAAATCGAAATATCCAAGCTCAATGCAAGAGAAAATTTGAAAATGTGGATGGTAAAATCGACATGCTTCGCTTCGAAGAATTCTACAGTAATTGGAGTCTTGTATGACGAGCAAGTACTACAGACAGCTACGACACAACATGGTACATGTTCCAACAAAAGTGGGAGACGAGTAACCCGACATGCATATCTTATATCAAAGATACTTGGCTAGAACCACATAAAGAACAATTCGTCTTAGCATGGACGAAGATGGTGAAGCATTATAGCACAATCACTACGAACCGGGTCGAAGGATCACACTCAAGTTTAAAAAGATATCTACGGTCATCGGTCGGTAATTTTGTCTCCGTTTGGCAATCGATTCATTTGATGATTATTTCCACGGTGAACGGGATTATAGCATCATTTGAGATGAGCTTCAACATTGCAAAGCATGAATACAAGCATGAACACCTCTTGGATGGTTTAATCCATGTAGTATCTCACAAGGCCTTGGGCTTATTGTTTGAGGAGATTGGTAGGTCAAAGTCGGTTGGTTATAATCCCGAGGTTTACGATTGTTCATATCGACATTCACTCGGACTTTCTTGTGCACATGAGATTAACGAATATCATCGTGAATTTATACCTATTCCAATAGATGTTGTTGATCAACGTTGGAGACAACTATCGATAATGCCGACGGTAGAAGTTCAAGATGATTTCTTTTGTTTGCCACAAGTAAAACTCCTGCACGCAAGGTGGTGTATCGCATCTGAACCGGAGAGAAGATCCATTGAGGTTAAAATCCAGGAAATTACAGTCCCGACACAACTCGATTGCAAGAGTCATATGTTGTTCGAACTCCTAAGGGAAGACCACACTCAAGAATGAGTAGAGCAAAAAATAAGGAGAAGGAGTCAACTAAAAGAGATTCATCCTTGTTTGAACATATTGAACGCAATTTGGAGGCAAAATCCGTTATCGAAAGTGTGGTATTTTCGCAGAAAAAGAGTAAGCTTACTATTCGAAGGGGGAAGAAACAAAAAATGAACGATACAGTCACGGCGGAGGGTTTAGATAACTTCTATGATTCATATAATCTATACATTCAAAATTTTCTACCTGAGATACGGGATTTTATTTGGTCTATTATTGATGTTCCTAAGGATGGCCATTGTGGATATCATGCACTAGCAAGACAACTAGGCTGTCACGACCCGCACCCGGAAATTCGGGCACGAGTGCGTGGGTACGTCCAGCCTACGCCGCAGAGTCGGCGGTAGTACGCTGTCTAGGTCAAATCCATATTTACTAAACTAACTCATTCACAATTAACATAGGCAAGATAATAATGAGAACAGAAACTTAAGATTGCAACTGAAATAAATACGACAACAGATTCAAATGTTTTAGAACAGAAATTCAGAATGAAATCGGGGACAAACCCGATTACTAAGATAAGAAACAGAAATAAAAGATAGCTACTGCTAGCTACTCTACAGCAGAGGAAATCGAGATCCGGCTGAGGTACAGTCGTGTACCAACAGCTATTAAACATGGCAGGGGAAAGGGTAAACTACATGCCTTCTAGTATTCTCCCACCCGACATGAAAAACAAGACAAGAACTCCAATATTCAAGGCATGAAATCCAGCATTTCTAATACTAGGTGTAATCATCAAGGGTTCTAGTAAAGCAGGGAATTAATTATCACAATATAAAGATTTAACTTGAAGTGCAGGTACTTGCCTGTTGTTTGGATCTGATTAATTGGTTCTTAGGGAAAATTTCCAGAGATGAGTCCAAAAGCTGAAATAGACATTATCATCACGCTCAGAAGATGTCAAATAGCTAGAAACGCCTGTCCTTGGGTCCAATTTGGAGACAAGGACAAAAACGACAGTTTTGGGTCAAAACGGGGTCCGTCGGTGGCCCGCTTTGCACCGAAAAATGTGTCCGGGTCAAAGGTCTCCAAATTCACCAAACTTAGTGTCAACAGGTCAGGAACGCTGATACGAACCCAACGGAACTTCCAGATTTAGATTCCGATGAGCCAAACACAAAATCGTCCGTCGAGCAGGGCCTGTGGGGCCCACGACACGCGATTTCGTCAACGTTCTCAGAATCGAACCAAACTTGACCCACAGGACCAGCGTATCGCTACGAGTCCGATGGCGCAAGTTTCGTCTCGATCTGACGAGTGTACAAGAAGTTAGGGCAAAAAGCCAAAAAGTCGGATACGGGGCGATGTCCGCGGATACGCGTTGATTCCGGTGTGCACGCACACCCGAATCAGCTTCCACGTTCGTATCGACGACGCGCACGTATCTGTGAAGACCGCACGCGACCAAGTCGTCCCGTTTGGCGGGGCGCACTCAGTTCCGGGGTGAAACAGGGTCTGGTTTTTCCTGTTTTTGGATCGCGGTGTGCGATCACCACAGGACGCGATGCCCCGAGCGGTTTGTCCGGGCACTGAGAGGGTCATACAGGCTTCACAACGCAATTTGCGGAATTGAAAACGGGGCTACGAACAAAAAGTTACACGCACCTGAAGGGGACCCGAAAATCAGGGTCGAGCCGAGTCCGACACGTGTCCGACTCATGTCGGACACAGGGGAAGAATCTAGGGTTAGGGTTTCGGATTCGGCTGAGCTCCGGAGAGGGGAGGCGCTGGACGGCCGGGCGGAGGCGGAGGGGGCCGGGCACAGCGCGGAGAGGCGGCGGTCGGGCTCGCGGCGGCGCTGGAGGCGGCGCGGCGGCGCTGCCCTAGCTGTTGCTGCTGCTGTTGAGCTGGCCGTCGCCGGAGACGAAGGAGAGGGGAGGAAGAAGGAGGGGGCTGGGCGCGGAGGAGGACGGCGGCGCTGGGGGTCTGCACGGCGGCGTGCGGCGGAGGAAGGGCAGGGTGGCAGCGGTGGTGGTGGTCGGGTTCAGCCGAGAGGGGGGGGAATTTAAAGGGTGGCCGGGGCCGGAGAAGGCGGGGAGAGGGGGCGTTGATGGCGGAGGTGGGGTGGACGTGGCCGGGCGGAGCGGAAGAGGGGGTCGTGGGGAGCGGCGGAAATCGCGCGCCGGAGCTGGGCCGGGTCGTGGGGGCAGTGAAGGGGACGGGTCGGGTTGCGGGTCGGGCGGCGGCGGATCCGACCCGACCCGCTAGGCAGGGTCTGGGCCGGGCGGGGCTGGGCCCGGTTTGGCCCAATGGGCCGGGCCGGGCTCGGGTTTATTTAAAAAATATATAATAATAATAATAATAATAATAATAATAATAATAATAATAATAATACAATTAATAAATGAATAAATAATTAAATAATTAAATAAATAGTTTTAGGTGTTTTAAAAATAGGTCCGGGGTCCGATAAATTCCAGAAAAATTGCCCTAAGTCCAGTTTTCCATTTTACACCCAAAAATATTATTTTTACAATATTTTAATGTTGTTTAATATCAATTAAAAATCATGTAATAATTCAAAATCCTGATTTTAATTTCAGAAAATTCCCAGAAAATTCCAGAAAATTGGGAAAAATCCAAGATTTAATAATTTTAAAAATTCAGGGGGGTTTACAATCTACCCAACTTATAAAAATTTCGTCCTCGAAATTTAAGAATAACAAAGGCACGAAAGGAAAAGGCCGAGAATTAAAATATACCTCAGGGTTCAAAAAGATAGGGGTATCGCTCTCTAATCTCGTCTTCTCGCTCCCAGGTGGATTCGCCGGGAGAATGGTGCTTCCAAGCTACGCGAACCAGGGAGATAACCTGATTCCGTAGAACTTTCTCCGATCGATCCAATATCTCCACGGGTTGCTCTTGGTAAGTCAGACTTGGGCCTACTTCGAGTTCTGAGTGATCCAAAATGTGGCTGGGGTCTGACACGTACTTTCTCAGCTGCGACACGTGGAAGACGTTATGGACTCCATCCAGAGAGGGTGGCAATGCCAGTCGGTATGCTACTTCTCCGATTTTCTCCTGAATGCCAAAAGGTCCAATAAATTTTGGGCTGAGTTTTCCACTCCTTCCGAACCTAATGGTGCCACGTGTCGGGGAAATCTTCAAGAATACCAGTTCTCCAACCTTTAACAAAGTCATAATCAAGTCTTAGTTCCATAATCAAAATGTTTAAATTGACTTAAATTTCATAAATTTAATTACCTCAAATTCCAAGGGCCTTCGGTGGCTATTTGCCCAATGTCGTTGCCTGTCTTGAGCCACTCGAAGTCTGTCCCTTATTTGCTTTACCTTCTCAGTTGAATCGATCACCATCTCTGGTCCCAGCAGGGCTCTTTCTCCAACGTCGTCCCATGATAGCGGGGTACGACATCTTCGTCCATACAGAGCTTCAAATGGAGTCATCTCAATACTTGCTTGGTAACTGTTATTATAAGAGAACTCCACAAGATGTAGGTAATCTTTCCAAGATCCTTCAAAATCCAGAACACATGTACGGAGCATATCTTCAAGTGTCTGGATTGTACGTTCCGATTGTCCATCGGTTTGGGGATGATAAGCTGTGCTGAATTTGAGTTGCGTCCCCAAGCTGGCTTGTAAGCTCTTCCAGAAGTGAGAGGTAAATCTTGAATCTCGGTCGGAGATAATACTTACTGGAACTCCATGCAACCTAACAATATGTCTGATATATAAATCTGCCAGCTTTTCTGTAGATAGCCCCACTTTGAAAGGTAAAAAATGTGCAGACTTGGTCAGTCTATCTACTATCACCCAGATTGCATCCTTTCCACTAGGTGTCCTTGGAAGTCCGGAAACAAAATCCATTGTGATATGTTCCCACTTCCACTCCGGAATGGGTAGTGGTTGAAGCAATCCTCCAGGTCTTTGTCTTTCTGCCTTGACTTGCTGGCACACTAAACAACGAGATACGAACCTGGCTACTTCTCTTTTCATGCCATGCCACCAAACATGCGTCCTCAGGTCCTTGTACATCTTGTTGGCTCCTGGATGTATAGAGTATTGCGATCTGTGCGCCTCTTGCATAATTTTTTCTCTTATGTCTCCTTGAGGTACACATAATCTATCGCCATGCCTCAGTGATCCATCCTCATGAATTCTGAAATCTTCCACTAATCCAGCTTGCACTTGTCCTCGAAGGCTTCGCAGGCCTTCGTCTTGAAACTGAGTCTCCTTGATCTTGTCTATTAAAGTAGACTGAATCTGCAAGTTCATCATTTGGCCTTCTTTTCCTGGGATAATTACTTCAATACCTAAACTTTCCAAGTCCTCTAGCAGGTGTCTGTCCATAGTCAAGTACATCGCCATAGGATATCTGCTTAGAGCATCAGCAACTACATTGGCCTTCCCAGGATGATATTGAAGGGTGATATCAAAGTCTTTCATTAGTTCCAGCCACCTTCTTTGCCTCATGTTCAGCTCTTTCTGAGTGAAGATATATTTTAGACTTTTATGGTCCGTAAATATTTCCACCCTTTCTCCATAAAGATAATGCTTCCATAGCTTAAGAGCAAAAATGACAGCTGCCAATTCTAAATCATGAGTTGGATAGTTCTTTTCATGAGGTCGAAGCTGTCTAGAGGCATATGCTATTACTTTCTTGTTCTGCTCCAATACACAACCTAGACCTTTTCCAAAAGTATCACTATAAATAGCGAAACCTCCGGTTCCAGAAGGTAAGGTCAGAATAGAGGCAGTAGTCAGCCTTTTCTTCAATTCCTCAAAAGCATGCTGACATTCATCAGTCCAGGTGAACTCTTCATCCTTCCTTGTTAATTTTGTCATGGGTTCAGCAATTCTTGCAAAGTCCTTCACAAACTTCCGATAGTAGCCAGCTAGTCCCAGGAAGCTTCTAATCTCTGCTACCGAGTCTGGAGTGGGCCAGGATTCTACTGCCGCTATCTTCTTAGGATCTACTGCTATTCCATCTTCAGTCACAATATGTCCCAAGAATTCTACTTTGTCTAGGAAGAAAGCACATTTAGATAATTTTCCATAAAGTTTTTCCTTCCTCAAAGTCTCCAATGCTAACCTCAAATGTTCTTCATGTTCTTCGGGGGTCTTGGAGTAGATCAAAATATCATTAATGAAGACCACTACAAATTTGTCTAGGTATGGCTGGAAAACTCTGTTCATTAAGTTCATAAAAACTGCTGGAGCATTCGTCAACCCGAACGGCATTACTAAGAATTCGTAGTGTCCGTTCCGGGTATTGAAAGCAGTTTTAGGGATGTCTTCCTTTCTCACCCTTACTTGGTGGTAACCAGACCTCAAATCAATCTTTAAAAATACCCGAGCTCCACTCAACTGATCAAATAGGTCATCTATCCTGGGCAGGGGATACTTATTCTTAATTGTTAAGGCATTCAAGGCCCTATAGTCAATACACATTCGGGATGTTCCGTCCTTCTTGGGCACAAATAATACTGGAGCTCCCCAGGGTGAGACACTAGACCTAATGAAGCATTTGTCTTCTAGTTCTTTGATTTGCTCATTTAGTTCTATTATCTCCTTCTTGTTGATTCTGTAGGGATTTTGAGATACTGGTGCTGCTCCTGGCACTAAGTCAATAGAGAATTCAACTTCTCGGTCTGGGGGTAAGCCTGGAAGATCCTCAGGGAAGACATCAAGGTATTCAGAGATGATGGGTAGTGGCAATTCTTCTGTTACTAGGGCTCCATAAATTTTGTTATTACCCATTTCTCTAGAACCTCTAGCAAATTCAAATTCTGGCTTGTCAGGGGGCCTGAAGATTACACTACCTCTGTGGCAGTCTATAGTGGCATGATGTTGACTCAACCAATCCATACCCAGTATAATATCAAAACTGGGCACTGGCATTACGAGTAGCCTAGCATACAGTTCTCTTCCACACAATATAATAGGACAATTGTTACAGGCATCACTAACCGGGATAATTCCTCCACCAGTAATGATCTTATAACAATTCCTAAGGGGTTTAGTGATTAAGCTATGCTTCATAAGGAAATCTACTGACATGAATGAATGTGACGCTCCAGAGTCAAATAAAGTAATAGCTGGTATTGAATTTATAAGCACAGAACCTGTGATCACGTCTGTTGTGGCTTCAGCTTCTTCCAGAGTCATTGCATAAGCACGGCCTTGCTGCGGTGCACCCCTCTGTTGCTGCTGTTGGTGCTGAGCAAAGCGTTGTTGTTGTGTTGGAAGTGGGGGTCCCCTCTGTTGTGCTGCTGGGGCCCTGGCCTGGGCTGGAGCCTTGGGTGCAGCGGTGCGTCCTTGAGCAGCTGGACAGTCCCTCATTTGATGCGCTGCTGAGCCGTAGTAGAGGCAGGCACCTAGCCTCTTCCTGCAGACTTGACAAGTATGACCTGGTTTTTGGCAAAAGTTACAAGCAGCAGCTTGTTGGTTCTGTCCTTGAGCCTGGTGTTGGGGTACTGGAGCTCGAGGAAGAGGACGCTGAGTTTGCTGCGGGGCCCTCTGTTGTTGTTGTTGTTGTTGTTGTTGTTGAAAAGGGCGTTTGTTGGGTCCCGTATTTCCGGTATCTCTCTCTCGTTTTAGTTTATGCCCCGTATCTCTCTCAACGCCTTGTGCCACGCTCAGGATTTCCTCATAGGTGTGAGCTCGGCTGGTGGTGACAGCAAGGCGAATATCCGGAGATAGCCCCTTCTTGAATCTACGGGCTCTATCCTCCGGGGTACGAACCATGTACTCCGCAAAATGGCTTAACCTGCTAAATTCAGCAGTATATTCATCAACAGACAGGGTACCTTATTCCAGTCTCTCGAATTGGCTTTTGAGAGCTTCCCGAGCCACTTTGGGGTAGAATTTCTCCTTGAATAGCCTCTTGAAGTCCTCCCAGGTGAGGTCAGGAGCAGATAGTTGGGGTTCATCTCTGAACCAGGTTCGAGCAATGTCGAACAGTTGCAGGCTTGCGGACTCCACTTTGAGATCATCAGGAACCCGAGCAGTCTTCAGGAGTCTCTCGACATTCTCTATCCACTCATCGGCATAGAGAATGCCCTCAGTTCCGTAGAATTCCAGGGGTCTAAGATTTTTGAAGTCTTTGGCACTCCCTGGCCTCTTGAGTGGTGACTCCTGGGACCTAAGAGCTTCTGAGAGGCTGGTCCGCAGAAGTGCAGTCTGTTCTTTCTGGGATTCCACTAGTCCCTGGAACACTCCAAGTAGCTGTGCTCCATCCAGAGTAACTGCCGGAACAGATGGAGGCGGCGGGAGTGCAAGAGTCTCGGGCACATTCTGCTCAGCTGGTTCTGATGTGCCTCCTACTGTGTTCCTTGTCTGGACCATTCTGAAAGATTAAGGGATAGGAAGATCAGAATAGAATATTTGGAAATCAAAGGCGATAGGAAAATTGAGCAGCAAAGATATCAAGAATTGAAATAAGGACCCTATACTGTGAATGAGCTTTTCCTAGAATCCTTAATCTTATTTCATACCCTGTCCTAGGGTATTACCCTATTTAAGGATAGGACCTGCATGGGCCACCATAAAAATGTGTCACGACCCGCATCCGGAAATTTGGGCACGAGTGCGTGGGTACGTCCAGCCTACGCCGCAGAGTCGGCGGTAGTACGCTGTCTAGGTCAAATCCATATTTACTAAACTAACTCATTCACAATTAACATAGGCAAGATAATAATGAGAACAGAAACTTAAGATTGCAACTGAAATAAATACGACAACAGATTCAAATGTTTTAGTACAGAAATTCAGAATGAAATCGGGGACAAACCCGATTACTAAGATAAGAAACAGAAATAAAAGATAGCTACTGCTAGCTACTCTGCAGCAGGGGTTTCCTGGGTGGGATCTGGCTCCTCATAAGTATCATCTGTACCCTCATAGGGACCATAATATGTAGGGGCAAGATCCTCATCATCGCCTAAATCAACAGATCCAGTCAGGAAAGGAGCAAAGTACACAGTGCACAACAAGATTAAACTAAATATTTATGACAATTAAAATGAATATCATGTTGAGAAACTGCATAAAATAACATCAACATCTCAGAGTTAATGCTGTAAACAGGAATATGAGAAAACAGAAATAAATAAGACAGGAAGTGAACTACAACAGTCAGCAAGAAATATAACATGACCAGAAACTATCTGTGTGAACTTGTGTTAGTTTTTAGAATACATAGTTGGCATATAGGGGTTTATAAGGCTAATCCGGCCGTCATAAACGGCTATTAAACAGGGGAAATCGAGATCCGGCTGAGGTACAGTCGTGTACCAACAGCTATTAAACATGGCAGGGGAAAGGGAAAACTACATGCCTTCTAGTATTCTCCCACCCGACATGAAAAACAAGACAGGAACTCCAATATTCAAGGCATGAAATCCAGCATTTCTAACACTAGGTGTAATCATCAAGGGTTCTAGTAAAGCAGGGAATTAATTATCACAATATAAAGATTTAACTTGAAGTGCAGGTACTTGCCTGTTGTTTGGATCTGATTAATTGGTTCTTGGGGAAAATTTCCAGAGATGAGTCCAAAAGCTGAAATAGACATTACCATCACGCTCAGAAGACGTCAAATAGCTAGAAACGCCTGTCCTTGGGTCCAATTTGGAGACAAGGGCAAAAACGACAGTTTCGGGTCAAAACGGGGTCCGCAGGTGGCCCGCTTTGCACCGAAAAATGTGTCCGGGTCAAAGGTCTCCAAATTCATCAAACTTAGTGTCAACAGGTCAGGAACGCTGATACGAACCCAACGGAACTTCCAGATTTGGATTCCGATGAGCCGAACACAAAATTACCCGTCGAGCGGGGCCTGTGGGGCCCACGACACGCGATTTCGTCAACGTTCTAAGAATCGAACCAAACTTGACCCATAGGACCAGCGTATCGCTACGAGTCCGATGGCGCAAGTTTTGTCTCGATCTGACGAGTGTACAAGAAGTTAGGACGAAAAGTCGAAAAGTCGGATACGGGGCGATGTCCACGGATACGCGTTGATTCCGGTGTGCAAGCACACCCGAATCAGCTTCCACAAAATTTCACACGTCCGTATCGACGACGCGCACGTATCTGTGAAGACCGCACGCGACCAAGTCGTCCCGTTTGGCGGGGCGCACTCAGTTCCGGGGTGAAACAGGGTCTGGTTTTTCCTGTTTTTGGATCGCGGTGTGCGATCACCACAGGACGCGATGCCCCGAGCGGTTTGTCCGGGCACCGAAAGTGTCATACAGGCTTCACAACACAATTTGCGGAATTGAAAACGGGGCTACGAACAAAAAATTACACGCACCTGAATGGGACCCAAAAATCAGGGTCGAGCCGAGTCCGACACGTGTCCGACTCGTGTCGGACACAGGGGAAGAATCTAGGGTTAGGGTTTCGGATTCGGCTGAGCTCCGGCGAGGGGAGGCGCTGGGCGGCCGGGCGGAGGCGGAGGGGGCCGGGGACAGCGCGGCGAGGCGGTGGCCGGGCTCGCGACGGCGCTGGAGGCGGCGCGGCGGCGCTGCCCTAGCTGTTGCTGCTGCTGTTGAGCTGGCCGTCGCCGGAGACGAAGGAGAGGGGAGGAAGAAGGAGGGGGCTGGGCGCGGAGGAGGACGGCGGCGCTGGGGGTCTGCACGGCGGCGTGCGGCGGAGGAAGGGCAGGGTGGCAGCGGTGGTGGTGGTCGGGTTCAGCCGAGAGGGGGGGGGAAATTTAAAGGGTGGCCGGGGCCGGAGAAGGCGGGGAGAGGGGGCAGAGATGGCGGAGGTGGAGTGGACGTGGCCGGGCGGAGCGGAAGAGGGGGTCGTGGGGAGCGGCTGACCGCCGGAGGCGGCGGAAATCGCGCGCCGGAGCTGGGCCGAGTCGTGGGGGTAGTGAAGGGGACGGGTCGGGTTGCGGGTCGGGCGGCGGCGGATCCGACCCGACCCGCTAGGCAGGGTCTGGGCCGGGCGGGGCTGGGCCCGGTTTGGCCCAATGGGCCGGGCCGGGCTCGGGTTTATTTAAAAAATATATAATAATAATAATAATAATAATAATAATAATAATAATAATAATAATAATAATAATAATATAATTAATAAATGAATAAATAATTAAATAATTAAATAAATAGTTTTAGGTGTTTTAAAAATAGGTCCGGGGTCCGATAAATTTCAGAAAAATTGTCCTAAGTCCACTTTTCCATTTTACACCCAAAAATATTATTTTTATAATATTTTAATATTGTTTAATATCAATTAAAAATCATGTAATAATTCAAAACCCTGATTTTAATTTCAGAAAATTCCCAGAAAATTCCAGAAAATTGGGAAAAATCCAAGATTTAATAATTTTGAAAATTCAGGGGGGTTTACAAGGCTATTCAGTTGAAATAGGATGGAGACAGGTTAGGGAAGAGCTATACGAGGAGTTGGAGTCTCGACTACCCTTCTATAGGCATATACTCGGCGAAGAAATTGTTGGAGATTTGTTGGCAAGCATACCTTGTACGAAAACAGTTATTGGACCAGACCATTACATGGATGTCCGGCCTGCTGCATACGTATTCTCTAATAGGTATAAGATAGCTATTGTAATTATCTCACAAGGCATTAACAATACTTTCTTTCCAATGTGCGCTCCCCCAGCCGAACACGGACTATCCAATCTATGTTCGATAGGGCTTGTCGGACAACACTTTTTCATCCCAAGGTTGATTGGTCATTCTCATATTCCTCCACCTTTTACGCTTTGGTATAAACATGCACCAGAGGAAGAGATCGCATGGACGATACCCTACACGGATGCAATTGCTGCCTATAAGAAGATGATAAAGATGGAGGATCCAAAAATCTTGCCGAAGGACTACTTTGATATTCTAATCGATTGATACATCTTATACTGTATGTTGTGCAATGAGCCATGTATGTTGAACTGTATATTGAACTGTATGTTGTGTAATGAGCCATGTATGTTGAACTGTATAGTGAACTGTATGTTGTGCAATGAAACAAATAAAACTAGAACTATATATTTAATTGTATGTTGTGCAATGAGCCAAAAAATGTATAAAACTAGGACTGTCAAAATTCTAATAGTCCTAATCTTAACCCACTGTATGTTCTGCACATTTATATGTAAAACTAGCTAGGACTGTCAGGATTTTGACAGTCCTACAAGAAATTAGGACTGTCAAAATTCTGACAGTCCTAATCTTAACCCACTGTATGTTCTGCACATTTGTATCTAAAACTAGGACTGTAAGGATTTTGACAGTCCCACAAGAATGAGGACTGTCAAAATTTTGATAGTCCCACAAGCTAAGAGGACTATCAATATTCTGACAGTCCTAAATTTAACCCACTGAAAAATTTATATAAAAGTAGGACTGTCAGGATTTTGACAGTCCTACAAGAAATTAGGACTGTCAAATTCTGACAGTCCTAATCTTAACCCACTGTATGTTCTGCACATTTATATGTAAAACTAGGACTGTCAGAATTTTGACAGTCCTACAAGAAATTAGGACTGTCAAAATTTTGACAGTCCTAATCTTAACCCACTGTATGTTCTGCACATTTGTATGTAAAACTAGGACTGTAAGGATTTTGACAGTCCTACAAGAATGAGGACTGTCAAAATTTTGACAGTCCCACAAGCTAAGAGAACTGTCAAAATTCTGACAGTCCTAAATTTAACACACTGAAAAATTTATATAAAAGTAGGACTGCCAGGATTTTGACAGTCCTACAAGAAATTAAGACTGTCAAAATTCTGACAGTCCTAATCTTAACCCACTATCCCTGCACATTTATATGTAAAATTAGGACTGTCATGATTTTGACAGTCCCACAAGCAATGAGGACTGTCAAAATCTTGACAGTCCTAAATCTAACCCACTGGAAAATATATATAAGACTAGGACTGTCAGGATTTTGACAGTCCCACAAGCAATGAGGACTGTCAAAATTTTGAGAGTCCTAATCTTAACCCAATGTCTCTACAAAATTTTATATAAAGCTAGGACTGTCAATTTTTTAACAGTCCTGATAGCTTTCAGGACTGTCCAGAATTTGACTGTCCAAGTTTTTAGCCCCTGCCTCTGCACATTTAACAAGTCTATGTAGCAAACTTAAAATACAAATTATAGCATATTGTACCAAACTTAAAAAATAACCAATTGTAGCAAAGTTTTACAAGTCAAATTTTCAAACTTATAAGTTATACATGTCTCAAAACACAGGATACAAAGTTTTACAAATCTTCAAACAGGGCCTAAACTTCATGCCGCCTCTTTGTACGTTGCTCTCTATTTTCCAAGAAAGGGAAATCTTCGGCGTTGTCGATTTGTTGTAGCTCGTCATTGACGGCGTTGTCGATTTTACGTCTCAATTCACCTCTTCTATCGTCATATCTTCGAGTACATTGCGTAGGGCGGCCAATGTATGTGGATGTTTGGCACCTTCCTTAGTTGGCTTCCATCTGCACATTCTAGAAAGGTGCTCGTCATACCCTCAGTTCAGTTTAGCCCGCTGCAGGGTTGGAAATTGCTCGTATATCCATGCCTTCACGTAACCAAGTTAAAAAAATATTAGTCCAAAAATTAACAACAAAATTTTTAATTATGTATACAAGTTGACAAAAATATCTATACATGGAGTAGAGTCTGGCATCCGGATATTGTCTTCGAACCCACGTGGGATGCCGCACCAAGCTTGCGGTAAAGGTATGCTAGTATACCACTTCCCGAAGATATTTCTTCCACCGTATCTATGTTGTCCAAATTCAGGAGATATTTGGCATGTATGGACGTTCCAGACTTATCCGTAATGTCGACAGCCCCTAAGATGAACTACATATATCCACGGGCCATATTATCGCTATTATCAACTTCGGGGTCCGGATCAATGAATATCTCCTCCAAATATTTTAAAGGAAGTCCGTACGACTTCTTGAATTCTCGAAGAGTGGTAAAACTAGTGGCATCAACTCCCAGACACCCTGATACATAATCCACGATATGGTCGTAAAAGTTGATGCTCGACTCATCAAAAGTATGATTCATCATGACTCGACCATCAACCCTAAGTCCCAATATATGATGGATGTCATCAAGGGTAATCGTCAACTCCCCGTTTGGTAGATGAAAAGTGTTGGTTTATGGATGCCATCGTTCTACAAATGCTGATATCAGTACATTATCCACTGTCGTATATGAGTAGTTATCCAAATATTGTAAACTGGTTGAAATAATTTTTGCCTTCACATCGTCTCCCAATAATTCAAACCTCCATGTATTGCATTTTTTGCCGTGGTTTATCACCGTTAACATACGAGAACTCTCCTGAAAAGTAAACAATTGGATGAACTTATACCTCTATATAAAATATACTTATCTATAAATAATTAGATGAACTTACAACTATATATAAAATTATCATAACGTAATGTACTTACCGAATTGTTCCATATTTGGTATGCAATATAGTTCTCGATCGACGGTAACATAGAGCAACCGTTTGGACGTGTCTCGATTGGACTATCTGGCTGCTCAGAAGGTCATAAACCATCAGTAGCCCGGTTTCTGAGGGTTTGTGGGAGACTCTCGATAGGACTATCTGCATGCTGAGAAGGTCTTGAACCATTAGTTGGCCGATTTGGGATATTTGGCATGTCCTCATCGGAGGAGGAAGAAGAACCAGAAGTATTAGGAGGAGCACGTCTCTTCGAACGAGTGACAGTCTTCTTCGTCAGTCGGCGTTTCCTAACTTCAGGGCGTGCCTCGGGGTTGCAGATAGTGACACCTGGTTCAATAGTACGTGGAACATTACGTTCCATATGCATCGACGCAGTAGGACGTCTTTTGATGATATCTTCATCCACAGTGCCCTTCCGAG
Source organism: Iris macrosiphon (assembly GCA_036927795.1). Lineage (NCBI taxonomy): Eukaryota > Viridiplantae > Streptophyta > Magnoliopsida > Asparagales > Iridaceae > Iris > Iris macrosiphon. The sequence goes on along the minus strand of JAYESA010000002.1, from coordinate 191,137,472 downwards.
GGTCGTGACTATAAGACAAAAAAAATTATTTTAACATCCTAAATTAATTTAACATTCAGGACTGTAGAAATTTCTACAGTTCTATACGTATACAGGACTGCAAAAATTTTCACAGTCCTAAATTATTTAGGACTGTTAAAATTTCTACAGTCCTTTATACATTTAGGACTGTAGAAATTTCTACAGTCCTAAATCTATATAGGACTGTAGAAATTTTTACAGTCCCGTTCGATTCTACTCGATACATTCTACGATTGTCGAAATTGTATGCCCTAAAATCGGGTACGAGCATCCAGATAAACGTCTAAACTACATCATAAACTATATTCAGGACTTTTATGCCCTCATTTGAAGAATGGAAAGATAACCACTCAAATTTTTCGAAATGCAATAGAAAATTTAAATTTTTTGGAAAATTTTCTAAATGCAATATAGCAAGGAGAGGAAAGAATTATACCTTGATTCTTTCGAGAGTTTGGGAGCCATCAATAAGGAGGAGGAGGAGGAAGTGGAGGAGGACAGCTCCGGCAAGAAAGGGAGGAGGGGGGAGGGCTCCGGTGGGAACAAGGAGGGTTTTGGAGGAGGGTTTAAAGTTTGGGCTAGTATGAGTAAACTTTTGGGCTAGTATGAGTAAACTTTGTTCATTAATGGGCTAGTTGTCACGCCACAGTCCCAAAATACGTAGGACTAGGAACACGTAAGCATGCCAGCCGTATGGATATGGCAACTCCAATATATGGAAACCATAACCCATACGTACGCTGTAATATGAATATCAATCCACAAGTGGTTTAAAATATATCACAAGTCACTGGGTACAATCTAAATCTCATCCACAGAAAATCAATGTAAACCCCCTGATTTTTCAAAAAAAATTTAATTTGGATTTTTTCAGGATTTTCTGGAATTTTCTGAGATTTTTCTCTAATTAAACTGAGGTATTTAAATAATTAAATAATTTTTAAATGATGTTAAATAATATTAAAATATTATCAAAATAATATTTTATGGTGTAAAATAAAAAATTAGACATAGGGTAATTTTTCGGAAATTTATTGGACCCCAGAAACATTTATAAAGCCCTTAAAACTATTTTATAAATTAAACCAAAATGAACCGGGTTTATTTTAAATAAACCAAACCAAACCAAACCAACTGCTGAACCGGACCGGGTTCATTTGAACCAACCCGAAACTTAGCGGGTCGGATCCTGGTCTAACCAGCGACCCGAAACCCGCTAGACCCGACCCGCTTCCAAATCTTATTGGATCGGGCCGGATCCGCCTGACCCGACCCGACCCGTCGAACCCGAAACCCGCAAACCCCTCATCTCCCCTACCGCTCAGCCCCGACCCCGGCGATTCTTCTCCGCCGCAACGGCCGCGCCGCTCCGGCGTCCCTCCGCCGCTCGGCCTCCCTGCAACCTCCGACGAGCCGCCTTTTCCCCTCCTGTAACCGCCTCCCGCATCCGCCTATAAAAACCCCCAGCCGGCCATCTCTCCCCTCTTCCTCCTCCTCCCTCGACCAGAACTCGCCGCCACCAGCCTCCTCCGGGCAGCAGCTGTCCTCTCCTCTCTCCCTTCCTCCGTCGCCGTCCCCGTCCAGAACCGCCTCCGGCCGCCCAACTCCTCTTCTCCAGCAACCCGCAGAGCCGGCCGCCCACCTCGCCGCAGTAGCCAACCGAAGTCTCCCCCGCCTCCGGCCGCCCAAGCCCCTGCGCCGCTGCCTCCGCCTCCCTCTGGCCACCGCAGCTCCGGCAAGCCCCTGAACTGAAACCCTAGGGCGGACACGGTCCGGACACAGGACACGGTGTCCCCTCACGTCGTGTCAACACACGGACACAGAATTCTCGGTTTTTTGGAGCCCTGTTGAGGTACCCATTTCTCTCTCCTCGTTGCCCCGTTTTCGATTTTGTCAGTTATGTCGCATAGACTGTATGACCCTCTCGATGCCCGTGCAACCCGCTCGGTGCATCGCGTCCTGTGGCGATCGTGAACCGCGATCCAAAAACAGGAAAACCAACGCCCTGTTTCATCCGGAACTGAGTACGTCCCGCAAAATGGGACAACTTGGTTACGTGCGGTCTTTACAAAAACGTGCGCGTCATTGATACGGACGTGCGAGATTTCGCAGAAGTTGATTTGGATGTGCGTACACTCCGGAATCAACGCGTATCCGCCGACAACGCCCAGTATCCGTCCTTTCTGGATCTCGTTGTAACTTAGTGTACGCACGTCGGATCGAGACAAAACTTGCGCCATCGAACTCGTAGCAATACGCTGGTCCTGTGACCCAAGTTTGGTTCAATTCTGAGAACGTTGACAAAATTGCGTGTTGTTGGCCCCACAGGCTCCACTTGACGGGCAATTTTGTGATCGGCTCATCGGAATCCAATTCTGGAAGTTCCGTTGGGTGTATCATCGTTCCTGACCTGTTGACACTAAGTTGGACGAATTTGGAGACCTTTGACCCTGACACATTTTTTAGTGCAAAGCGGCCCACATGTGGACTCCGCTTTGACCAGAAATTGTCATTTTCGCCCATGTGTCCAAATTGGACTCAAGGACAGGCGTTTCTAGCTGATTGATATTTTCTGAATCTGATGGTGATATTTATTTCAGCAATCGGAGTACTGCCTGCAAATCCCGCTGAAGTCAGAGCCACAATTGGAGCCGGAACCCCAGGCAAGTGTACCTTACCAACTTGCAGTCTTTGATACATATTACTTGGACTTAATTATAAACTGTTGTACATGCTTAAACCTAGGACCGTGTGACTTACTTAGCGTCCGATTAATAGTCGGGTGCCAACCCCGTATGCGGAGTTGTGTACGTCATCTAGAGATGGACATTCGTGACCCTTTATATTCTCGTACTTGCATTATCAAGTACGTTTTACCCAGGACACCTGACACGAATCATGAGATAGAATCTTCCTGAAATATTCAAGGTGATTCTGTGTAGGTTGCAGGATTTATGACATAGACATTATATTCCTAGACATTGTATTCATAGACATAGTATGACTCACTGCATTAGATATGATTTTACGTGACATGGACATGAGGCATCGTGGACATGAGACATATGATTACATTTGGGTGAGGAGAGACACACATGCTACAGGCTGATTATATATATATATAGGCCACAACATAGTAAATTACATAGCATAGTATAACTGCTACCGGCTCCCCGACACAGAGCTTGTAGAGGTATCAGCCTAAGTTCTAGTGATGCTCTCAACTTGCATTTCACATAGTTGGTTATATAGTTTACCCTATTGTTTCATTTATGGCTGCACTGCATTTATTTTGGCTTGTATTATCTGTACCTTGCTATGTCCCCTGAGGACCTGGATTCGGATTATATCCCCAGGATTAGCAGACGAGGTTTATCCAGAGGTATACAGAACAGGAGCACTTCTCGGAACAGTACCAGTACTTGAGGACGAGGTGATCGCTGAGGACTTCTCCTGAACATTTGCTTCTCTATGCTCAGTTTTTAATGGAAAATAGACTCTTTTTCCTGTTTAATTAAACAATTGTTACAGACTTTATATCGGGTTGTTCTCCGAGTTTAATTACTTGTGACTGGATGTTGTTTAATATTTTTTTTGATATTGCTGTGTTTATTCTGTGGATGAGATTAGAAAACCCTGATAGTTGTAATACAGCTTAAGTATGACCCGATGGATCCATTAAATTGGGTTTGTCCATCGGTGTGTGCTGCTGGACATTGCCACGTGTTTAGTCCCTCGATATTTTGGGACTGGGGCATGACAGGCTAGTATGAGTAAACTTTTGGGCTAGTATGAGTAAACTTTATTCATTAATGGGCTAGCTGTCACGCCCCAGTCCCAAAATACGTAGGACTAGGAACACGTAAGCATGCCAGCCGTATGGATATGGCAACTCCAATATATGAAAACTATAACCCATACGTACGCTGTAATATGAATATCAATCCACAAGTGGTTTAAAATGTATCACAAGTCACAGGGTACAATCTAAATCTCATCCACATAAAATCAATATAAATGAATAACCAACATCTATATAACTAGATCTCAACATAAGTATCTAAGGATGATAGTTGGATGAAAACAAATCCACTACCAACTCGAATGGAAAAGTACAACACAATAAACACAATGTAAGAATACCAGCTAACAACCATGGGCTTGAAGAGAAGACATCCTCGAAACTTATATAACCATCCAGATCTGCGCTCCTACAAATACTCAAGAACAGATACACCTGGCAGAGGACCAGGTCCTCAGAGGGACGTAAAAAGATACAGAAAAGTGAGCCAATTTGAATACAGTAAACATGCATATAATTTGAAAATAAATAAGTACGCTGTACAAGACAATCTGTATGAATGCAAATGAGGACAACTTTTTGACGTATGGGCAAGGGTAGGCTACTCGATCTAATCCTCAGAACTCATGCACTCGTCAGTGGACATCATCAGCCGACATACCTCGGGAGTAGCGACCTTCGGACTCCATCAATCGACATACCTCGGGGGTAGCGACCATCGGACACGACCACCATAGTGCGTGCTAGTTATTAAGGTTTACCATAGTGGTTAAAAGCCCATACGTCTAATGATTGTCCTCTATGATACTAAGTGTCAAGTGTGTGTCAACATATCTAATATATAGTAATGACTGAAAGGAACTACACATGCAATAAATAGAAATACAATAAATATACAGAAATATACTAAGCATGCAAAATACTGTAAGCAATTTGGCAAGGTATCTTGCCTGGTAAGAAAGCTGCAAGGTGTACTGTCCAGAAGTCAAGCACACAGGATCGGAAGCTATGGTCTCAGAACAAATGGCTCTGGATGCTGAAATAGATATCACCAACGT
>JAYESA010000002.1:191110091-191127591 GCA_036927795.1 Iris macrosiphon | reverse complement strand
GTCGCCAAAAAAAAACGTCGCTATACCGACATTTTTAGCGACTTTAATGTGTCACAATTTTTTACGACGTTTAGCGACGTCGCGTCACTAAATAGCGACGTTCTGTAAAGTCGCTAAACGTCGCTAATTAGCGACTTATATAGCGACGTTACACCGACGTCTTTAATGACCTGGCAATACTGCTATGTCAGCAGTTGGCGACGTATAGCGACGTCATTAGCGACGTCTATAGCAACGTTACACCGACGTCTTTAATGACCTGGCTATACTGTCATGTCAGCATTTGGCGACGTATAGCGACGTATTTAGCGACTTGCTACAGCATCGCTAATTAGCGACGTATTTAGCGACGTAACTTAACGTCGCTAAACGTCGCTAAAACCGTCGCTAATTTAAAAAAAATAGTGTCCAGATTGGTGATTCCCTGCAGTTCTAGTCCTCCTCCTCCTCCATCTCCTCTTCTTGACACCACAAGAACCACCCTTCTTCGACTCCTCCTCCTCCATCTCCACTATATAATCCAATTAAATTAAAGACCACAAGAAGCATTGTTGAAGTATCAATCCAATTAAATGTGGATATGCAAGATAACTATATAATCCAATTAAATTAACTAAAAAATTAAATACCACAAGAAGCATCATACATCATGCCTATTGTTGAAGTATCAATAATTCATAATATACAATCACATCCTAAATAATAATAAAAATAACTATACTACTGCGGATTTGCAGGAGGCTGACCACCGGCGCGCTTGAAGGATAAGAACTCCTCATACTCGTCCCGTAGAATCGACACCGATGTCGATGGATAAGGCAGTAACGTCGGTGGAGGCCGTGCATGCTCCAAGTCTGTGAGTCGCTGGTTGTAAGAATCCAGGGTAGATAACAGCTTCGTACTGCTCTGACCCATTGAATCCTGCATCCTCGTCAGCTTCTCGCCCATCGATAGCTGTGACGCCTGCAGCTCCATGATGTTGTGATCATTGGAGGCTCTAATATCATTTGTCAATTCCCGTAGCTCCGTCATGCTGCGGTCGAGCATATCCAATCGTGCGATGAGCATCGGATCATCCGCCTGCAGCTGGGACCGGGACTGCTCCTCCATACTTCGCAGCAAGTCGTCACGGAGAGACGCAATCTGACGGTCATAATATAGTTACATTCTACATGCAATATTTTTTATTTTCAATCATCTTCAGAAATGCAATCGGAATTAACCTCTCCATGAATACGTGACAATCGTGGCTCTTCATACCTACTAGTTTATTCTCCTTGAGGTCGACGCATCTTCTCAAGTTCGACACGTACCCGTCTGGAAACTTTAGACCCTGAATCCACCTACAAAGTCTACCTTTATCCTCTTTATCCAGTGAGAAAACTGACTTAGGTTGCTTTAACTTTCCATTTCCCTCCTCTATCAAATGCAATGCAGGACGTCTACATATGTCTTCTAAGTCCAACCTGGCCTTCGAATTATCTTTCGTCTTCCCCTTTACATCCATTACAGTATTAATTATGTTATCAAACACATTCTTCTCGATATGCATGACATCAAGGTTATGTCTGATCAGATTGGTGCTCCAATATGGAAGATCCCATAATATACTCCTCTTCGTCTAGTTATGGGTGCGACCAAATCCGTCATACTTGTACCCCTTAGCAGGCTCTTCGATAGCACTTGGTAAATCTTTTACCTCTTCCCATATCGTGTATCCGAGCCACCTTGGTGGTGGATTGGCCTTCTCCACAACTCCCGTACGAAAAACATTATGGTTCCTCCGGTACGGATGATCCTTTGGCAAAAATTATCGATGACAATCGAAGAAGCACGGTTTGCCTCCGTGTTTCAAACGAAAAGCCTGAGTACGGTCCATGCAATACGGACATGAGAGACGAACATGGGTGCTCCATCCCGATAATATTCCATAGGCCGGAAAGTCGTTGATGGTCCACATAAGTGTTGCCCTTATCTGAAAATTCTGCTTTCTAGAAACATCGTACGTGTTGGCACCTACTTCCCACAGCTGATTCAACTCATCTATCAAAGGCTGTAAATACACATCGATGTTGCTCTTCGGATTGTTCGGACCCGGGATAATAACGGTTAGGAACATATACGGAGTCTTCATGCACATCCAAGGCGGTAGATTGTACAGAGTGACGATCACAGGCCAACACGAATACTGGGAGCCTGAAAGTCCGAATGGGGTAAAACCGTCAGAGGAGAGCCCCAATCTGACATTACGCGCTTCCTCGGCAAAATGTGAATACTCTCGATCAAAGTGCTTCCATGCTTCTCCATCGGATAGATGATCCAATACTCCTTCGATCTGTTTTTGCCTGTGCCAACTCATGTTTTCTGCAGTCTCCTTAACCATAAACAACCGCTGCAACCGCGGCGTCAAAGGCAAGTAGTGCATCGAATCGGTAGGCTTCCTTGCACCGATAGACTTTCCTTTAACAGTGGTCTTGTAGCGATCAGCACCACAGAATCTGCACGCATCTTCATTCTTGTCGTCTTTGTAGTACAACATGCACCCGTTGCGACATGCATCGATTTTATCGTATCCCATCCAAAGCGATCTCACCATCCTCTTTGATCGATAGAAGTCTTTAGACAACTTTGCACCCTCGGGCAAGATCTCTATAATCAAATCGAGCAGTCGATTATATCATTCTTGCGACATGTTAAAATCGGACTTGATGCTCAATAATCTTGTAACCACCTCCAACGGTGAATGATTATTGGGTGACTCTTAGTTTAGCTCAATAGTTGGGGTATTCATAGATACCACTTTACTGTGATTGAGATAGCTTGTCCTCTTAACAAGAAGGCTAGTTTGATTGGAAGTTTAGCTCATCCGATGAACACGGAGGCTAGTTTGATTGGAAGTTTAGCTAATCCGCTGAACACGGAGGCTATGATTCCACTTTGTAAAATACAAAGATAACACACACAAAATATTTGATTTTAGGGGCTGAATAGAATCACCTTGTTTCTTTGCTTGCTTGAATTTTTTTTCATCCACCTCTTTTTTTTTAAACCATTTGCTTACATAGCTATATATATAGAGCTCAGGATACATCAAGAGCAATGAACATGACTCTTAGTTTTCCTAAATACATTCATGCATGCAACAATGAACATGATTATTCCTAGATTCATTCATGCATAGATTCATCTAGACATGCAACAATGAATTTGGTTTACATTTCCAACAATCCGTCCATGGTGGTGGTGCAGACTCCATTGCCGCGCTGCTCGGTTTAAGAAATAAAAATTCAGTCCATAGAATCGTGGCATGTTGGTTACGATGGAAGCTTCCATGGGGATGAACACGTTTCGTTTTTTTTTTTTTTTTGAAACTTAGTTTCTAATCCGATAGAAAGGACATATAAAAAATAAAAATAAAATTTCATACCCTAACTGATTGCTTGCTTGCTCCTGGCATCAAAAATAGTTTAGGGCACACAAAATGATGATAGGACATTTTATTGTGCTACAGCTTTATTTCAAACTGCCCAATCCAAAAAGAAAAGGTATAGAGAGAAAAAAAATCATAGAGAAAGAAGAGATCTCCCTAATAAGTAAAAGGAAAAGAGAAAGCAGAAAGCAAGTAAAAAGAAAAGCCCCCAAAAAAGAAACAAACAAACAAAGAGACTTGCACTAGCAGACTCAAGGCTGGATATGCAGTATTTGAACCAGAGCTGATACACAGATCGCAAAAATCAAGGCCACGTGACGCGCGCTGATTGATTAGTTTATTTTTACATACGTTTACAGGTTGTTTGAAGTCATTGATTTTGCTTCGACCAATTACGAACTGTCACGCGATGTTTCAATTTATTTCTTCGTTCTGTTTAGAGTTTTTTTATTTTAAAGTTTCTCAAAGCATGCAGAATGAAGACATGTAAGGCTGCTCCGTTGCCAGTGGAGCACAAATGGGTGTGATAGTGGAGAGGGGTGCATGCTGGTGCATGGTTTTTTACGTATAATATGCCTTTGGGGGAGAGAGAGAGAGAGAGAGAGAGAGAGAGAGAGAGTCCCTTTGAATGGAAATATTGGAGGCTCCTTGATCAGTAAAAACTCTCGAGTCTGAAGCAGGCCACACACATTAAAACAATCCACCATAAAACAATCCCTCGAGTCTAATTCTGTTCACCTACCAAAACTCTACCAAAACTATGATAGATGTTTATACTTTTATTCAATGACTGTTCAACCAAACCATAAATGTTAATAATTTACTGTCACATATACTCTGGTAGTTACACGTGGTTGTAATAACTAGTATGGAACCCGATATTGTGGCATTCTAGACTCCATTCATGATAAAATAAAAAAAAATTATTTTTATTGTTTATCTCAATTTTTTTTAAACTAACAGGACACTGGATTGGATCAAATCGGTCCAACAAGTAGGTTAATCCGAATTGAACCAGTTATATAAACTTACAATCTTATATAGAATATATTACATAGCGTGTGTGTATATATATATATATATATATATATATATATATATATATATATATAATATATTACAATCCGTGCTAAAACCCTTTCAAGATTTGCTATAGAGTGATCGTTTAGTAGGTTTAGGTTCTTTTTGTTTCCAGCAACTTTTTACGTTGGTTTGATTTGGGACTGGCAGAGATGTATCCTCTAAATATTTTTTCTGAAAATCAGACAATAGAAATCTTTTCTTTTATATATATATATATATATATGTGTGTGTGTGTGTGTGTTTCTCTACATGATTACCATAGTATAATTAATCAAGAAACAAATATATCAACTTTAATTGCATGTAATGTCATAAATGAAAGGGCTAATTAGCAATTAGATCCTGGATTTTATATCAGCTTAGAGTTCAAGTCCAAAAGTGTCCAATTGAAAATTTTGGACCATAAATTTTTTACTTTTGGTTTCTTTTCTTTTTTCCGTTATACCTCCGGATCGGATGTATAATTGGGAAAAAAAACCAAAAATAAAAATTTATTTTCCAAACTTTTCAATTGGACATGTCAGAATTTAAAATCTAAGCTGGTGTAAAATTAATGATCTAAACACTAATTAGCCCTAAATGAAATTAAGTCAAAAATTAGGATCAAACATGTTCAAAATCCAACAATATCAGATGGTTCGGTGGTCTGATTGACCAACTCGACCGAGTTGACTGGATTGGTCAAGTTTTTGAAAAAACCAGTAACTCGATATTAAACCAACCCGAAAAAGCTATTAGCTTACGAGTTGACCAGTTCAACCAGCTAGACAGGTCCGATCTATTCCGATTTTTAAAACACTAGTCTATTCAATGTTGTCAAAATCAGACTGGACCGGCGGTTGAATCGGGTTTGACCGGATCTGACCAAAAAATTGACCAGGTCTGACTTGAACAGATTTTTTAAAGAACCGACGGTTTTTTTTTCGAACCAAATTTTAACCAGTGAATCGGCTGAACCGGTTCACGATTGAACCGGTTGATGCTGGTTTTTCTTTTTTAAAAAAACCTAAAAGAAAAAAATTCACATGAGATTTGGATCATTTGGTACTTCGTTTGGTTTTGAGAGACCTTATAGTTACAAAACCAAACCATACATACTCCGAACCAAATCAAATCAAACCAAGAAGTAAACGTGGATATCTTACATGATTTCTTTTTCATAAAGGGTCTATTTGAACTCGGGTTGAACCCTAGTTGAATCCGGTTGAACTCCGTCCGTGTATACCAAAGATTTCCTGTTCAATCATCGGTCCGGTTTTTAAAACATTGAGTCTATCTATAAACTTGCAGCACTATAGTCTCCCTCTCTCTCTCTCCTCACTTTGCTCATAGGTTCTAGCAAGTAACAGGAAGAAAGTGATTTTAGTGGAAGAGACAAATCAGGAGAACCATTGAACGTGAATAAACTTTAACAAAATAATAAATAGTCAATATTTTCAAAAGTACCGCCTTTTCCTCGTAGAGTCGTATGGGGGCCGGTTGTTATAATCCCGCGTCTATTCTCGCAAAATTTGAGCTCTCCCTCCAATCCGCAGCCGACGCGTGGAGTTCGGGCCGCATGCGGACAACATAGCAGCGCCCTTATATATATTGTGTTTGTGTGGAGGCAGAAAGAGGCAAGTGATGGTGCACTCTCTCATGCATATATGGCAGCCTTGTAATTCTCTCTACTGCAGTCTGCAGCATGCATGTGTGTGGTGTGTGCTTGTTGCATGCGTTTACTGCTGCCACGATAGATACTCCAGAATTGGCTTCCACTACTGATACTACGTGCTGGTTCTTCAAATGAACCAAATCTGAATATATGCCAACAAACAAACAAACAAAAAAAACAACGAAGCGCACATGCATGCTTGCATGGTACCATTTCCAAAATGTACTAAGCAAATATTAAATGGATCTTTACTGATGGATGCAGCGGGACCACAGAAGGAAGAAAGAACATTGAGTTGGATTATGGACAAGAATCGTTTGTTTTTCAGCAACAGTTAATTAATCTCGTGTTGCTGAGCTCCACATATATAAAGGAACTTTCTAGCTAGCTACACCAGGTTTCGATACGCACAGGACAGGAACAGTTTGTTTAATGAAAACTATTTTGGTACGACAGTGGTGGTACGGACATAGTGAAGCGTGATTATACCACAATTAACGCATGCAGGATTGCATGGGGAATATGGAATAATTAACCTAAGTTAACATCAGGGTTGATAATTGTTACGTTCAACTGCTTTGTAGTTCTTAGAGATTATCTTGTAATGTGTTGTTATTCTAATGTGGCATGATGCACGATGTAGCAAAATTATATTTATAAAAGATAATTAAGTAGAAAAATATTCTCCAAGATAAAGGTATTGAAATATCTACTTTTTAACTTTCAACGTAATATTTTCTTTTTTTTCTTTTTTTTTTCTAAATATTTTTTTATTAGTAATTGATATTAAAATGCTAAACGGTCCGTCGTCTGTGACCGCGGACGTGTCCCCCCGGACACATGTTTGAATTCTATTGGCCCTCCCTATTTGCATGGATTCGTCACCGATTGACATGTCAATGAGGACGTGACATGTGGTGTGCGGGCCACGACCGCGATCCATAGGGACACGACATGTAACATAGAGAAGAACATATTGTCAAGTACATATTTAGAATTAAACAACTAATTTCACAATGTCTTATATAACTTTTGACATGTAACTTTCATAATTTACTTGATAATTGTCTTGAAAAAGCCTTTTAAATGAAATTTTGTCATCCCTTTGTACAATCACCTTTTTCCAAAGTCACATAGGGTTTAGATGCTCTTAGTTTGAAGTCAAAAGTCTTGGTGGAAAAACATGGGCCACGATTAGCCAATGGTTGAAAGATGCTATGTTTTATTCCTTCTTAATTTAACAAATATAAGATTCCGATTGGGTGACAGAAAATCAGTGAATCGAGCCACAATGATGTATTATTTTTTCTATTTATAAATGGTGGGAGTTGGGAGGTAGGAGGTCCAAAGGCATACAATATAGTGTGCACAAAATTTTTGAACGTTACGTTGGACTCCGTACGTTCTGCCGGAATGTCAATTTTTTTTTTAACAAAATAGACTTTATTAAAAAAATTATTTAACAAAATAGCACATATATTTGTTTAATGATCTTATTATTTTACTATGCGAATCTAGTAAAAAAAATGCTTAATTATAATTTGATATCCTTAACTATTCGAAATGTTCAACTTGATACCGTCAACTTTGATAGGTGCTAACTTAATACCATCAATTATATAATAATTTTCATGTTCATACCCAAATTTAAAAAAAAAGACAAAAATGTCCTCTTCTTCCCCTCCAACCCACCCCTATCTCCAACCCCCCTCCCCCCTTTCACAGTTGCCATCCCCTTCCCCACTCCAGCCACCCCTCCCCCGTAGCGCTTCACCCGATGCGCCACCCCCCTCCCCTGCCGCACGCGTCCGCTGCTCGCCCTCGCCTCGCACGTCGGTCGTGCACCCCCGCCCCCCCTCCCACCCAGTCGTATTCGCCCGCTCGTCCCTGACGTGAGCGCGCGCCACCGGCCGCTGCGCGCCCTCACCTCGTGCGCCCGCCGTGCACCCCAGTCGCGAGCACCCTCCCCGCACGTCCGTCGATGGCCGTTGCTGCTGCTCCTCGCGACTGATGCTGCTATGCTCACGACAGTTGTGCCCTCCCCACCCCATCCCCCTCCTTCGGTCGTCGGCGCCGGAGAGAAAGGTGGAAGGGCTGCCAGAGAGAGAGAGAGAGGGGGGGGGGGGGGGTAAGGAGAGAGAGTGGAAAGGGACAATTTGGTCCTCTTTGTTTTCAGGATATCAAGTTGATAGCTATGAAAGTTGAGAGTATCAAGTTGAACATTTCGAATAATTGAAAGTATCAAGTTGTAATTTAGCCTAAAAAAACCTAAATACTCGATCTAACAGAAAGAAAAATCGTGGTTCAAATTATAAAATAACTCTTATGAACATGTCTTCTTCAATTTGCTACTTGAAATATAATATAGGTAAGAAAATGTGGCGCAGGTTGGCCGGTCGAAGTGGGTCTAGTATAGAAAAAAACCCACAAACGCAATGAACCAACTACTTTTAGAAAAATATTTTATTTTGTGACCATATCAGCAAATGTTCTCATTTAAATTATACAAACTATTATATACCTCCAATTTTTTTTAAAATCTACCAAATGCCTCCATATCTCTTAAATTATTGTTCCATATAAAGGACCGGAGGCATTTGATATATATATATTTTTAATAAAGATATATGCTAGTTTGTATAATTTGAATGGAGATATTTGTTAAAATATTTCTAAATCAATTTAACTCCTGGCTAGCTAAACCCTAATATGTGGAGTTCCGCTTGAGTTCGAGTTTTATACTATAAATAAAATTTGTCTCAATATGAACCAAATTTCCTTTTCCAAACAAGTTGAACATTAAGAAAAATACAAGTTTATTGATACTGCCTTGTCCAATAGTTTTACATCATAACATAATTTGAACCTGACTTTTGATAAGTAGTATTTAGTCCAATCCTTCACAGGAGTAGGGTTGAAGATCGCAAAGTATACCAACTCAAACACATTTATACATAGGTGAAATCATGTTGGGGGGCTAGAATGGACTCCACCCCACCAAATTTTTTCTTTTTTTTTATATAATTTTTGTTTGTTTTACGATCAGTCTATCCTAGTCTACTCTAACCCATTAGTTCGAATTTCTGATTTTGCTCTTGCATGCATACAAAATTTCAGTAATAAAATATAAATTATACAATTTTAGTTTAATTTTGTACGTATAGTTGAAATATCTAGACTTGATTCTAGTTTTTCGTAAATGGATGGGATATGATCTTCTTGTAAATAACTCGGATCTGACTTGGAAGCTTATATGTAAAGTGTTCGAGTCCAAATGCATCATGATTGGGAGGTCCGGAACCAGCAGTCACACTCGAGAAACTGGCTCGACCAGACCTACTACACCCCGTAATTTCAGAGGAATATATTTTTAATCACTTTTTAGCATAATTCATTAACCTAAGGACCTACCTAAACTACATTTCCCGCTAAGGCCTAAGGCTAATAAAAATCCTAAGTCAGATTTGCGATCCCAACAAAAATTTCCAGAAAAGAATTCAAAAATATACAATATGAATCCGAAATCTTACCTATTTTTAATTTTTTTTATTTATTTTATTCTTTATACATTTTAGAAATTTATTTCCTACACTGCAGCAAAAACTTCACCAAAGTTGTTGATGTCTGCTGTGTTTGGACTTTGGAATTTGATACTATTACCATGCATCAGTGCCTGACTTCATATTTGAAGACATAAGATAGAACTCTAAAAATTGTGCCCCTAAAACTTAATATTTATATAATTTTTTGAAAAAAATTGAATTGCACCTCCACTTTATTTATCCTAATTCAAGGTGTACCATATTATTTTATCATAATGTACAATACTTTTCACTTTTGACGTAAATCGTCTTCGAGACTGACGATCAACTCCTTTGACCAAAATTTTCGGAAAAAAAATTATCCCCTTTGTCTCTTCTCCCATTCTCATCCCGCACTGTCTCCCTCCCGCTGCGCGGCCTCGTCGCCGCGTGCCAACCGGAGACCCCTCCGATGCCGAAGAAAGAGAGGGGGTGGGGAAGGAGAGAGAGAGAGAGAGAGAGAGAGAGAGAGAGAGGGGAGGGGGCTCCGACTCACACCGAAGCCGCTGTTAGCTGTTGTCGTCGTCGTTGCACGAGCCCCCCACCCCACCTCCCCCCAACCCCCGCAGCCCCCCTGCGCGATCACCTCCGCAGCGTCACACGAGCCCCCTCCAGCCCTCGATGTCCCCGCGCTAGCGCCCACACCCCCCCCCCCCCCCCCCCAAGCCCACCCCACCCCCACCCCACCCCACCCCCTCATCCCCTCCCCCTCTCGCGCCGTGCGATCCCGGTCATATCCATTTTCTCCCTCCTCATTCACGAGATGCACGGGGAAGAAGAAATAGAAAATGGTATTTTGGTATAAAAAAAAAGTTCGGTCAAAGGATTTGACTATGAGTCGTGGACGGTTTCCGTCAAAAATGGAAGGTATCGTACATTATGGTAAAACAGTGGAGTGCACCTTGAATTAGGATAAATAAAATTGGGTGCAACTCAAATTTTCTCTAATCTTTTTCATCTACAATGATACAATAGTATTATCAATACAAAATTCAAAAAATAAAACAATAAACAAATTACAATATTCAAAATAATATATATTATAATAAATTTCTAATAAAATTGAAGTTGTTCTAAACCAAAAAATAAAATTGATGTTCCAAAAAAAATAAAAATTTGAATTGCACCCCACATTATTTAGCCGTATTCAAGGTGTACTCTAGTGCTTTACCATAATATACGAACCCTTTCATTTTTGACGAAAATCGTCATTGACCGACTGTCAAAGCATTTGACCAAATATTTCTGACCAAAATATCCCTGGCCTCCTTCTCTCTACTCCCCCCTCTTTCTCCGGTTGACTAGCACTGACGGCCGGCGTGCGGTGGAAAGGTAGGCAGCTGGGGGCATGCGCCGGCGGGAGGACGGTCGCGGGGTGCTACGGGTCGTCGACGGCGGCATGGCGCGGGAGGCATCTGGCGCTGGGGGGCGCATGTGCGGCGACATCCATGGCGCTAGAGGCACGCGGCGCTGAGGTGGGCGCACGATGAGGTAGGGAGTCGTGCGGTGCTTAGGGGGGGGGATGGTGCGACGCTCCGAGGGGGCGCACATGCGAAGGAGGCCATGGCGTGGGGGGCGCGAGGCGCTGAAGGGGCACTCGGTGAGGTAGGTAGGGGGGTGTGCGGTGCTGCAGGTGGAGGGGGCGTGCGGTGCTGCAGGTGGCGTGGGCCATGGTGCGGGAGTCGTTGCACGACAGCCCCCACCCCCCCCCCCTCCGCTAGCTCTCTCTCTCTCTCCTCCCTTCCTTATCTCTCTGGCGTTGGGGACGACCTTCGAGGAGAGCGGGGGCGTTGCGGGGATGGTCGCGGGGGAGCGCGGGGAGGCTCGGAGGCATTTTTGTCCAAAGTGGGAGATGAGAGGTTCATACATTATGGTAAAGCACTGAGGTACACCTTGAATATGACTAAATAATGTGGGGTGGAACTCAAATTTAAAAAAAAAAAACTAACAATGTTCGAGGAAACAATACCTGCACCAATTTTTTTTAGGCAAAATTTCAGTCAGAGCACAAAAGTTTACTATATTTATAAAAAAAGCATAAAAGTTTCTAAATTTACATCAAAAGCATTAAAACGTCCTTTGTAAGGACATTTTACCCTTTTCCGTTAACGGTCAAAATTTGACATTAAAAAAATAAAATAAAAAGATAAAACGTCCTTATAAAGGGCGTTTTATATTTTTAATTATTTCTCTCCTCTCTCTCTCCTCTCTCTCCCCTCTCTCCTCTCTCTTCTCTCTTCTCTCCTCTCTCCTCTCTCTCCTCTCTCCTGTCCGCTCCCCTCCTACGCCTCCCCTCCGTCCACTCCGCCGTTGCCAGTGTCGACCTCGGCTCGGAATGGCTGAGGGTCGCCGTCGTCTACCTCCGTCCCGGCCACTCCCCGATCTCCGTCGCCGCCAACGAGATGTCCAGGCGCAAGTCCCCCGTCCTCGCCGCCTTCCTCCACGGCGACCGCCTCCTCGCCGAGGAGGCCGACGCCTTCTCCGCCATCCACCCCTCCAAAGTCCTCTCCCTCCTCCGCGACATGCTCGCCAAGCCCTTCCCCCACGCCAAGAACTCCGCCGACTCCCTCTACCTCCCCTTCGACCTCGTCGAGGACCCTTTTTACATTTTTTATAATTTTTTATTTTTTTATCCGGGAAAAAATATTAAAAAAATGTAAAACGCCCTTCACAAGGGCGTTTTACATTTTTTATAATTTTTTATAATTTTTATATTTTTTTATAATTTTTATAATTTTTTTATTAATTTTTAATTTTTTTATTCGGGAAAAAAAATATTAAAAAAATATAAACGCCCTTCACAAGGGCGTTTTACATTTTTTATAATTTTTTATAATTTTTTTTATTATTTTTTTTAATATTTTTTCCCCAGATAAAAATTTAAAAATTAAAAAAATTATAAAAAAGTATAAAAAAATATAAAAAAATTATAAAAAAATGTAAAACGCCCTTGTGAAGGGCGTTTTACATTTTTTTAATATTTTTTTTCCAGATAAAAAAATAAAAAAATAAAAAAATAAAAAAATAAAAAAATAAAAAAATAAAAAAATAAAAAAATAAAAAAATAAAAAAATAAAAAAATAAAAAAATAAAAAAATAAAAAAATAAAAAAATTAAAAAATTAAAAAATTAAAAAATTAAAAATTAAAAAATTATAAAAATTATAAAAAAATAAAAAAAATTATAAAAAATGTAAAACGTCCTTGTGAATGGCGTTTTACATTTTTTTAATATTTTTTCCCCGGATAAAAAAATAATAAAATAATAAAAAATTAAAAAATTATAAAAAATTATAAAAGCGTCCTCGACGAGGTCGAACGGGAGGTAGAGGGAGTCGGCGGAGTTCTTGGCGTGAGGGAAGGGCTTGGCGAGCATGTCGCGGAGGAGGGAGAGGACTTTGGAGGGGTGGATGGCGGAGAGGGCGTCGGCCTCCTCGGCGAGGAGACGGTCGCCGTGGAGGAAGGCGGCGAGGGCGGGGGACTTGCGCCTGGACATCTCGTTGGCGGCGACGGAGATCGGGGAGTGGCCGGGGCGGAGGTAGACGACGGCGGCCCTCAGCCATTCCGAGCCGAGGTCGACACTGGCAACGGCGGAGTGGACGGAGGGGAGGCGTAGGAGGGGAGCGGACAGGAGAGAGGAGAGAGAGGAGAGAAGAGAGAAGAGAGAGGAGAGAGGGGAGAGAGAGGAGAGAGAGAGGAGAGAAATAAATTAAAATAAATTAAAAATATAAAACATCCTTTGTAAGGACGTTTTATCTTTTTATTTTATTTTTTTTAATGTCAAATTTTGATCGTTAACGGAGTTAACGGAAAAGCGTAAAACGTCATTACAAAGGACGTTTTAATGCTTTTGCTGTAAATTTAGAAACTTTTATGCTTTTTTTATAAATATAGTAAACTTTTGTGCTCTGACTGAAATTTTCCGTTTTTTTTATTTAGATTGACTAACAGACTCTTTTATGCAAACTAAAATAATTAAAATAAGTCTACAAGATTTTTATTTAGAATTAAATTTACATACATTAAATAGTATAATTTTTTTGGGTGTTCTCTAAAATTTTAGGCCTAAAATAATCGTCTCAGGGATCCCGCATCAAGTTTGGACCTGCCGTGCATGCAAGTTTGTTACGATCTGATTATGGTGATTGACATTGATCTTTGACAAAATCACAAATGTGCAAGCGCTCCTAAAGAAATGACTTTCTTCATCATCCTATATATACTAACAATTACTAATGACATTAGCGTGTCAGGAACTTGATACCATGCACACGAAATAGTTATGATTTGGACACGTGATAGTATCCACAAATGCATCTAATTCTATGTTGGTGTATGTAATATAAAATCATAATCGAGTCCTCTGGCTATGCTACCTGAAATGAAGGTGACGACACGGAAGGGCTTCATTCACATTGTGGGGGGCGGGGGTGTTCTCCATCGTGTTCTCCATCATATTGCAGTTTAGAGGTACAAGAAGAAGAGCCTTTCTGATGAGTCCTCTATCCAAAAGTTATGGGTGCCAATAATACTGGCCGAGAATAAATGAAGAACTAAACTTAGAAGTGTGCCGAATCCAACAGCTAGGAGTACTGATTTTTTTTCAAATTTTTTTGATGTAGCGATAAAAATTTATACGAAACTGGGTGTCGCGAAAGAAGTGTGAAATTTTGAAAAAGAAAAGATTATGTAGGTCAGTCTAGCAGCAAAAGGGGTGGCGGTGGCGGTAGCGGTGGCGGGATCGGTGGTTTTAGTTTGCTTGGTGAGTTTTGTTTGTTTGTTTGTTTTTAGTTTGTTTTAGTTGGGTAACACTGTTGATAAGGGCACTACTAAATTCATTCGGGACTAGTTCAGTATTGGGACTAGTCCAGTTATTAAATTTTTTTACTCAGACTAGTCCAAATTTTACTCAGGCTAGCCCAAACTCTTCACCTCCCTCCTCATGCTCCCTCCGTGCTCCACTGCCGCCCCCCGCGCGCAGCAGCGACCTCATCCTCCACCACGTGAGCGCTCGCCTCTGCCTCCTCTCCCATCCTCCACCGCCGCCTCCGTCTCCTCCCCCGCCTCCTGCCGCCTCCTTCCTCTCTCGCTCCTCCGTCTCGTACCTCCTTTCGGTGCTCGACTAACTCGGCACCCTCGGCGTCCGCCGCTCCTCCCTCCCCCTCCTTCCTCCGCCGCTACCACCAGATCCTCCACTCCAGCGTCATGGAAACAGTCTAAATTTTAACAGTCATACTTTTTTAGACAACCAGCAAAATGCATTTAAATGCAACCTAAAACCAGTAACAAATAAGTTAATTTCAACAAACCATATATGATCCTTTTACTAACTGAATACTGTATACTTACATAGACATTGGTCAGATGACATGAATAATAGCACAATGACAAAGAAAAATAACAGTACACAGAAAACCGAAAAAGAAGAAGAAAAAATGGAAGGACTGTCAAAATTTGACATATATGTTGATTTTTTAGGACTGTCAAACTTTTGACAGTTCTACCAATTGGAAGGACTGTCAAAATTTTGACAGTCCTAACAATTGGTAGGACTGTCAAAATTTTGACAGTCCTGATTATAAAAAAATCAAGAGTGGACAGTCCCGAGTAAATTTTGGGAGTGACAAACTTGTAATTATCAATGGTAAACATTTGGGCTGTCCCGAGTAAATTTAGTAGTGCCCTTATCAACAGCCTTGGGTAAACCGATCTCCATATCAACCACGTCGGTCCGATCCGAATTATAGTAGGTCGGGCCTGGGCCGGATCTCACATGTTCATACAATATAGCGGGTCAAGCCTAAGGTTGAAAATCTGAACCCATTCCGACCATGACCCATGGCACGATGTGCTTCGGATCGGGTTGGACTGTACCATCATACGAAAAAAGGACTGAAACTCAAGGTGTGTATTGGTCCGGACCGGGCCGGCCAGCGGCCCGGGTCAACCGGATTTGACCGGTTCCGGACCGGGCTCAACCCGAAGAGAGCGTCGGGCCGGGCCAGTCAATAAATTATCCGACCCAGCCCGGACCCATGATCCGGTCAGGGTAGGACCGGGACGAACCGGTGTAGGTCCGGGCCGGTCCACATATATATATATATATATATATATATATATATATATATATATATATATATATATATTATACTTTATATATAATATATATATATATATTTTTTACTTTATATATTTTTATTTACTTTAATATATATATATATATATATAATATTGGGTGGGTTGGAGTATTGGCGAGATGCTGCTCTGAAATGAGATGTGGATGCAGTTGAGTTGTAATCTCATTTCTTTATATTCAAATACCATTTCCAAAATATATATATATAATATATATATATATATATATATATATATATATATATATATAAGTAAATAAAAGATTGGGCCGGACCCGCAACGTTGCACATCGGACCGGATCGGCTTACGGACCGATTTTGCCAACCCAGGCCGGACCCCCGGAGGAGGTAGGCCGAGCCGGTCCGGGTCATTGACCGGGTCAGAACCGGTCCGGACCGGATTTGACCGGACCAGACCTGTGGCGGATTTTGGCCTGTCCGCACTTTTACACACCATGAACTGGAACCATAGTCTGTTCTTTTATACAGAAATAGTGAAAACAAAAATGAATTTATAGCCATTATACAGTTTCCATTTACAATAATTATTAAAACATCCCAAACAGAGATCTAACCATATAAAAATGATTCATGGGTTAATTGCAGATAATCCTCGTCAACTATGAGGATGGTCGCAGACAACCTCAATTACTGAGATTTTGATTTTTCTTTTTTATAAATGATAAAATTACTACTTTAACCTCCATCTCTCTTAGGTTAGATGGTGATTGACAGGCCTGGCAAGTTAAGACGGGGATCTAGGAAGCTAGCATTTTCCTAAATTATTATACCAATCGAGTCCCAGACAACGATGGAGGAACTTAATTTCCTATATTTCTACTATGACAAACACCTAATGCTATATATTGAACAATATAGTCACATAATGTATCATAAAGAAACACTAGATAAAGTTTCCTGGTCAAATCAGAAATCCCCTGTGATAGCAATACACTATTAACACATTTCAATTTCTGGAATTGATCCTTGCTACTGATAAAATACCATCTCATGCCTATGTAAGTATGTATGCTTAGGGCTGGACCTCGGGTCGGATCGGACCTATCTTATGGGCCAATATATATAATTCAGCACGATCCAGTATAATGGATCGGATCAGTCAGGACCCACGAATAAACTGGCAGGGCAGACACATGGGCCAATTTTTAAGACCGAACTTGTGCCGGGCTGGACCGGCCCAATTGACAGATCTATTTTTGAGTAATTTTTTTTATTCAAACTAAACCACTCAAGAAATAAGGGATGTGAGGTTTTGAGTATTTTTTTTGTTTGTTTGTTTTAATTGGATAAACCAACCTCTAAACCAATCTCCCAAACTAAATCACTCACCACACAAACTAAATCACGAAATCGGACCTCCCGACAGACGGTTTGGTAAAAATTGGATACTTTAAATTGACTGGCGGAACCTATCTTTTTTTTTTTCAAATTTTCTAAACTTCTTTCGTTATATTCGAATTCGTATAAACTTTTATTGTTATAGCAATTTTTATTTTTGGTGTATGTGTTAGGTTACCAAGGTTTTGTTAGTTACAACTTTAGTAATTTTAGACTTATAAGCAAATAACAAGATTGTGAGATTTATGTAGAAACATGAT